>FIZU01061411.1:0-12813 GCA_900064475.1 Pseudococcus longispinus
ATTGAGAATTTTTTACCTGAAAATCGCATTTTTTCGACCTCCTGGCGAAGGGGGGTGGGGAACGAAAAAATTTTTTCCACGAAAAATGTTTTTTAGGGTCCCCCAACACTATACTAAAATTTTTTCGAAATCTGAGGACAGGGGCATTTTGCCCTCTTAATGGAGGGTACCCTTTCAACTAATTTTTTGAAATTTTTAACAGTATTTACAATATTTTTGCTGATTTTTGTCAACATTTTCGACGATTTTCACGATTTTTTGTTGATTTTTTTTCAAATTTGAAAACAATTTTGTCAAAATTTCAACAACATTTTTGATAGTTTTCATAATTTTGCGGCTATTTCTACGATATTATCACCTATTTTTATAGAAACTTCAATAATTTTTACTACATCCCGATTCTTCGACGGATATAATAATTTTAAATCATATTAAAATCTCGACGGTTTTTACAATATTTAAATCACTTTTACAATCTAAAATTTCCAAGTTCAAAAAGTATCCAGAGTAACAAAATTTCGCAACGTCTAAACGTAACGCAACAATTTTCCTGGCACCCCCTCCCTTCCACAACAAATATCCATGTAAAAAATCATGAAAATTGGAGTTTCTTTGTTTGCTTTTTGAGTATTTTTTTGGAAGAATTCAGTTACGATGCCCGTATGAAAAATCAGAATTTTTTGCCCACCGACTCAGGACCCTAAATACCACTCCCAGCTCATAAAACAAATTCCAAGTACACGATCATTCACTTTTGACGAGAGAGTGTGAGAAACGAAATGAAACCCTCATCAAACGAATTAGGCAATCATTTGGTAGAACGAAGCCATTGAAAATTTGTAGGTGCAACAATGAAATCATTAACAATTAAATGTAAGCATGCTGAATGAAAAATTGTAGGTAAACAAAACTACATCCCAAATACGGCAGGCAGGCAAAGCAAATGGTTATCGGTGAAACGTCTCTGTATGCTGGCCGTTTAACGGTGCGTAAAAAACTATAGTCAATTTCGTTTTATCACTTATATCACACTCGTCTCGTAAGTTACATTAGTCAATCAACAATCGTAAAGTGGTTACTGACAAACCACGTCATAAAAGGGTGTGGTAAAATGGTAAAATTGAAAAATCTCTAGAATATAGAACGTCGTTTCTTCAAACCGAAACCGTTTGTCAAACTAGCTTTTGTATCTGATAACAATTCGCCACGTAACGAAGGTATTGAAAAAGCACGTCAAAATATGACTTCACGTGCTCAACTTATTCGCTTCTATGGCTGATAATGAAGGTAAAAGTACATGTGCATGGAGTGAATCAACGTACTCGTATGGTAGGGAAGTGATTGAGAAGGTATCGTCATCGATATACTAGCATAACGATGGCAATTATGGCAAATCTTTATTGATATTCGATAATAAGTAACTTAGCACTTCGTGAACTAGGTTAATGTGACTTTACTTGAGAATATTAAATTTTACCCAACTTACTAAAACAAAGTTTATGCTTTTATTATACTTGATGAAATAAATTCTACTCGTGTAACTTTATTTTTGTGTACGAATTACTTTGACTAATGACGTATCATTTCTTGTTTTAGGAGCGATATTGTGGAATTTACCTTGGAGCAAATATGAAAATGTTTTTTTGGTTTCCGCCGTGGAGCCTGGAGTAAGTATTCACTTTACATCGATTTCTAGTTAATTTGCCATATCGAAAATTATTTAAAAGGTATAAAAAAACAGCTCATCATTTAAGTAGTTCAAATTTCAAAAATAAAATACGTATTTATAAATGGAAACGAAAACATAACGTTACTTGGAGTTTCAAAAATTGAATTGCCAAATAATAAATGACTGCAGAAGAATTCTTCCATTTTACCTTATACAATTACAGGATAGAACAGCATAACCTAGAACATTCTGCACCCTTGACCTTGCTTACCTATGCATTTAGCTATGTTCATTAATATGTCCTATTGCATAACAAACCTACACGAGTCATTCCTGAAGACAGTACCGTACCATTCCTCGACTATGTTATTATAAAACACAAATAGGACGATTATGTTACAAATTAGATCATTAAAAGTGTGGTAGAGGTTGACTCGGATTTGTTTTTTTGTATCAGAATATTTGAAGAATGTACCAACGAAATTTATACCTGCTTATTTCTAGGGTGGGCCAAATCATTTCCTAAATGATTTTAAATCAGTCATGAAAATTCTTGAAATTCTTGAAAATCATTAATTACAAAAAAAAATCTTGAGAACCTCTTTTTGACCAAATTAGGTGAAGGTATTTCTCTGATTTCAACTTATTTTGACATTTAGATCATGATTAAAATCAAAGGTACGTGTGAAAACATGATTTGATTTTGATAATTTTTTCCCATAATAATTGAAAATCATTCCTTCAACGCTTCAAAAATGATTTGAAATCATCAGATTTAAATCACGCACCTCAGTGATTTAAATCATAATTTTGATGATTTTTTTGTAAATGATTTGTATTGAAGAAGTCACCTTCATTTTTGAAAGTTGAATTTTTTTTGGCGGCTTCTTCGATCACTGTCCTTCAAATATCAAGTTAAAAAAATTTTCATACCACTACTTTTATCCTTCATACCACCCCTTACCATGAACACATATTAGTTTTCCATTATTTCAAACTTTTGGATTAATTTCTTTAAATTTCTAATCTGGTCAACACTGCTTCTCCTAAAACCAGCTCCGTATCAGACATACCAAATAAGGCGGGTGTATTATCCCTTGAGGACCTACACATAGGCAACCCCTCGTTCAGATCGGCGTCGAACAGGTCATACTTTTCCCTTGTAATACAATACGATTTTGTTTGTGATGAGTGAATCGTTCCCAAACAAATAATTAAAAAGGAATGATTCATTTCTGTTTAACTTATCATAAATCCAAGGCCAGATTTAAACTCTTTGCGTCCTGGGACCAAATAATTGGCGGGGACCTGAAATTTTCATAAAAAGGAAAAAGTTAATATTCGTTTTTCGAATTTGAAATTTTTGTAAGTTGAAATTTTATTTGGAAACTCTACGTAACCTATATTCAAATGAGTATTTCGATGGCGTAGCGTAGACAGACAGTCATTTGTGGGAAGAGGGATTTGGCCAGAAAAATGTGATGTTAATTTTTATGTGAAATTTTCAAAAATATCAGTAGGCAGGGTTCGGCAAAATCTGGGGAAAAATATTTAAAATCAAAATCCGAAATCCTTGTCATACGTAGATTTGAAATCCAAAATCTAAAATCATTTTACATTTTTTTTTTACTAAGTTTTGATACTAGATGCAACCAATCTTAATTTTGAAGTAAGTAAATCAATTAAGTAAGAATGAAAAAAAGAAGTATTACGAATATGATAGTAAAATACCATGGGCGTAGCCAGTCAGGCAATCAAGAGGGGAGGGGTGTTTTAGCAAAAAAAAGAAATTTCATGTAAAATTTTTGAAATAATTTAGGTACCCATTATTTTATAAAAATAAATGAATGTATTGCACCCGAGGGAAGGGGAGGTGAAAAATTTAGCAGAAAAGGGCACTTCAAAGTTTGAATTTCATCATTTTTTCCAATTTTTCATTGGGGGGGGGGGGGTCCAGACTCTCTGGATACCCCATTAAATACGCCACTGTAAAATACAAATTATTTCTTATAGCAGCGAAAAAAAAATTGGATTTTGTTGACTGTTGTGAAAATCGTTTAAAATCCAAATCTTTTTTATTTTGCGATTTAAAATCCAAAATTCGAAATCCTTTTAAAAATTAGATTTAAAATCTAAAATCCAAATCCGGATTTTGGAAAATTTTGATTTTAAAACCCGAAATTATTTAAAATCTGCCGAATCCTATCAGTAGGTAAATATGTTGTCAAAATATGCAGAATTATTTAGCCCGAGCAAAGTGAGGACGAAAAATTTTGCAACAAAAGGCATTCAAATGCAGATTTTTCATAATTTTTATATCATTTATGGGCAATGGCGAATGAATCTGAAAACGTAAAAATTTTCAAGTAGTTTGGTGTAGGACCAGGGGCCAATGGTGCCACAAACTCCCTCATTAAATCTGACTCTGTATAAATCGTTCACGAATGATTTGATCAGATTCAGTGACATGTAGTTCAGTAATTCAAGATGGATTCGATAAAAAATGATGTGTTAATTTTGTTTTGATAAGAGATGAGTGAAACATTCAAAAGTGATTTCATTGGCTATGACATAAATCATTTATGAACGGTTCAGACTGATAATTGAATCGCTCGTGAACGATTTCATCCAGTTTGAATAAATCGTTTGTGAATGATTATATCAGGTGTTTAATCTACCAGCTCTACCTCCCCTCTTGAGTACAGTTCAGGAATTTGAATCGTTCGCGAACGATTTCATCTGGGTTAAATGAAGTTTGAATTGGGTAATTGAATCTTTTACAAACGAATGAGTCAAGTATAATTATTAAACTATTGGCTAACGAGTTTATAGGACTCCTTTTGTCAGAGAAAACAGTGAAATTTTGAAAAAAGAATTTTATTTTATCTTAATGTTCCATTAAATAGGTACTTTTTTTGTAAAATTTATAAATGGAAATGATGTATGATTGCGCAAATGCTGATATGGCAATAAGAAACAAGATTTTTAAAATCTGGTACTATCGTTTTTATGGCTTTTCTCACGTGGTAGCAGAACGTGGTTGGGTTGTCCAGGTAAAACCCTGATCAACCATGTGTTTTCTGGAATCTGATTTCCAATACGCTCGCATTTACCTACTTAAACAATTTTTATGACCTCATCCAATCATCCATACGATCTAAAAACTGACCGCTTTTTCATTTTTCTGCATTATACGAGTTGGGTGAATTTCTTTTTTATTTTACCAATACCTCATTTTTTTCAACGATTTTTTTATTCGTTAGCTACAATCATTAAACATGAAACTGAAATTTTCAAATTAATTAAAAATATATTCTGAATCACGCAGCAACAGGAGGAAGAGTCTCTTCACGTTTTTTGTAGTTTCAAATTTCTCTTGAAAAATACCTTGAAAAAATATAAATAAATTGTCAACCGATTCAGTTCATCGTTTCCTTATTTTAAATGCATTGCATCTTACGTATAGTCTCGATTCTACGTTTGTGCATTCTGTAGACTGTATTAGATCTAGGCACCTATTATGTAATTCAGCAAGTTTTTGGTATTCCCCAATTCACTCGACTCGGGTATTCAGTTACCTTCCTTATCTATGCAAAAAAAAGTCACCTTATCGTTATTTCTTATCACGATTTTTCAGTCAAACCATTTCGTGCTTATTACTTGATTTATAGATACCTGCTCGAGTAGTTATTCCACCATGAACAAGAATTTTCTTCCTTTAGATAATTCCCTCTTAACGAATGTGTCTGCCTGAAATTTGAGTCATCTGATGGCATTTTATTTACTTATCAAGTAATGGATAAACGAATCATTTCATTTTGACAGTAAATATGTTGATTGATCTCGAACTTTGGTGGTGGTAGGTACCTATAATGTCAAACAGAGAAATTATGAGAAATGGCATTTCACCCACAGGCAAATAAATATACATAACCTAAGTATAATAATTTAGACAAAAAGGTTAATTTCCTAAATGAAATAGGTATCCTACGTATAGATCGTGTCTTGTTTTCATGAGATTTTTTTTCTTCTTTACTGCGGCTATAGTACTTAAATGGTTGATTTAAATACGAAGATTCGCCAATGCACGATTTGCAATTTACTTAAATTATATTCCCATTTATACCTACCATATCACCTATATTTCTAAAAACATCGACATGGATGAATTAAAATGAAAGAAAATTAAAATTTTCGAGAAGCTGTGACTTGTGACCAACGTTGCGGTCATTGATAGACCTATTATAGGGTTGAATGAGTTGAACCTTGGACCGGTTTTCGTAAGCTTATGAAGATTCTTACTTGTATGAAAACGAGTATTGATATGTACAATCTTCTGATAGATTATTGAAAGTTTCACCGGTATATGCGGTAGAATTGGAATGTGTGTATAGATATAATTGACCAATAGGCGTATTTTGATTGGAAATATCTGCGTAGGTATTTGTATATGAAGTATTTTGAAATTCGAGATTTTTTAAATCAAATCTATGGAGGTAACTTGAAGTTGGAAATTGAGTAGGTACTCGAAATTACGTAATATGAATATTAGGATATGAGATAATTTAAATGGATCGTTTTTAGCTGATTTTTGAGAATCGAGGATCGGTATTGATTCTGACTCGACGATTCCATGGTATTTCTGTATATCAAAATATAACTCTCGTAATAATTGATGAAATGAGTTGGAATTTTTATAGTAGGTTCAATACTACTAGGAATAAAAGCTTATCAATTTTGAGAAAAATCGGCTTTCAAAAGCCTCTAACACCTGAAATAAAGCAGTTACTCAAAATATGCAAAAAACCTTTTTAGTAGTACTTAAAAGGATGCACGAAAAATGTTATATACAATTTTCATTTTTATGAACCGGTTCTCGAGTTATTCGCAATTGAAATTTTCAAAAGCCTCTAACATCTAAAATAAAGCAGTTGGGTGAAAAATGTAAATAACCTTTTTGATAGTACTTTAAAGGACACAAAAAAAAGTTTATATACAATTTTCTTTTTTATGAACCGGTTCTCATGATATACGTGATGGAAAATTTCAAAACTGGATCACAGATGTATTCATTTCGTGAATTGAAAAATAAATGAATAGCAAAATTGGATTCAAAACTTTTGCAATGCCTATTCAACTACATACTTACTTTTGATAGATAACAACATTGCAAAATTTGATTCTTTTCAAGTATAATTTTGTGATATTGGTGTAGAAAATCAGCTTTTCCGATGTTTTTTCTAATTAAAAATTATTTTTTCAGTATTTAGACTTCGATAACTTGCCAGATACAAATTTCTCATGCGAAGGAAAAGTAATAGGAGGATATTACGCTGATGTCGAAACGGGCTGTCAAATGTTTCACGTGTGTACAATTGGACAAAAATGTAAGTACCTACATTCGTTTATATAATATTCAATTTGGAAAATCCATTTGATTTTTGAAAAGAGAGTCTCGAACGGGCAAAGGTTTCCGCGATAAAATTCAACAAAATATTGGTAGCTACGTCCATCATTAAGCTTAATTGATGAAAACAACTATGGGAATGACATGGCGTGTCAGTAGCTGGAAATTAATCTTTGTAGCGTGTAGTTATTTAATAATTGCTTTTGGCACGTTTGCTGAGAATGAAAATGAAATTGATGTAAAGATGCCTACATACATAGTATCTACGTACATATGTACATACTTGCGATAATTTATCTTCCATATTTGCAACCGCATTCGTATATAAAAATTACTAATCTTTTGAAAAATTAAACGACGCTAATGATCATCTTTTGAAAGCTAATTGAAGTAAAATTTCTCAATAGATTAAAAATATCCTTAAGGAATCTCGTGCGGTTTTCTATACAGCATGAAATTGCCATTGTGTCGTGTATACCGGTATACCTAGACCTAGCTATACATAGTGGCGTTGTCGATAGATAGAAGTTCACTTTCAATAGATTACTTGTTATGTACTCTCGTATTTCATTTGTTAAATATTTAGGCTATTAATTATCGCCTCATCATTGAAAAAAAAAACTGTTACATAGGTATATAGATCCATATAAAACCTTATAAGTAGGTATATGTACTTCCAAGTAATTAATTTCCTCGATATACTGCATGCACTGTATACTACCTCAACACGTTTATTGCTCTGTATTTATATAAACTCTTCGAGCCATGAATAGACGAAAATGATATCACGAAACAGAAAATGGCGTTGTATTCCTTCCTGAAAGACAATACGAGAAAGGTTAGACCAAAATATCGCAAGATTCAGATCCATATACCGTACCTCCGGAGAGCATCTGATTCGAAATCGTCATCGTAAAAAAAAGGCAGACTGATTTAACCTAAATACCATAAGGTCACGGGTCAAATCGTGCATTAGGCGTACTTAGTAACGCGTTAAACAAGCACATAATTTCCAACATTTTGGGCAGGCGATGAGACCGAGAGTTATGTGCTGCCATGGTTCATAGGGAAAGTAGATTATTCGTACATTGTATATAGCATAGCAGTCACCTTGTAATTTGACCGAATCGATTGTCATGAGAACTTCGTAATATTACTAACGAATCGTATAAGAACCGTGTTGCCATTGTCAGCGATTTAAAAAGCGAAAATAATGGATGTAGTTTTTTTATAGGAAGTGATTTTTATCTTTCGTGGAAGTGTTATGTCAACGATTACCTATTACGCTGCAAGTGTATATAACCACCGTCCAGTGTGGGTGATCAGAACAAATTATCAATGATGCATTTTCTTCTATCCTAGATTTACCTCGTATGTATGGTATTGTAATTTTTCCATCTGGCACGTACGTGAAAAGTTGAAGAAATATGAGTATCTTACCTGCCTATACTTACGAGATCTGTGGTGTGTGGAAATTGAAGCATCTTTTCATAAAGGAGATACTAGGTGTCTATCTTTGGTGGTATTACGAAGTGAAATGAACGATTTTATTTCGAGGCATTTCATTTCGATTCTAGAACAACCAGATAGTAAAAATTTTCAGCTCGAATATCTGATTCCAGTGCATTAAAAATGTACCATACCTATTAGTCCAGTGAAATAGGGAAATGAAATTGCATTTTGGGTTACCATAAATTTTTAGCATAGGATATACTTTTTCGATGACCAAACCAGCAAAAAACGATACGAAATTCCGTCATATCGACTTTTAGACATTTCGTCAAGCAAACACTTCAAACTTTTTGGACTTGAGAAATTTTAGGAATCACATTAAATTTCCAACATTTTGTCAAGCAGACTTCTTAGACTTAGAACATTCCAGAGATCACGCTGACATTCAGACATTTTGTCAGGCTATTCACATGGATATGTGACATGTTTTATGGGTGGGGTCAATCTAAAAATTTTGTCCATTTTATTTGTCGATTTTTCGCGTCCGTAAAAATCATCAGGAAATTCCTTGACGATGACTTTTAGACATTTTGTCAGACTTTTTTGGATTTGGAAAAATTTTTAGATTTCCATTTACTTTTTGAACTTGGAAAATTGTAGAGATAATGCTGACTTTTAGACATTTTGTCAAACAAACAATTTAGATTTTTTTAACTTAGAAAATTGATTTTCAGGGACTTGAAAAATTCATAAAATTCAATGAGCAAAAGTATATCCTATGTTTTATAGTTTCATGGGTGGCATGGAAATGAATGGTGGGGATTTTTTGTCAAACTTTTGAAAACTTTATGAATTTTAAAAAGGCATATCCATGTATGTACCAATGCCCGCTTGAAGAATGGATCTATCTTCTTTGTCCATCCTGTGCTCCCTCTTAAACTAAAAATATTTGTCCATTTTTCGTGTCAAGAAATTCTGTCAAGAAATTCCTAGACGATGACTTTTTATTTACTTAGATTTTTTGGTCTTGAAAATTTTTTCAATTTCAAACAATTTTTCAGACTTGGAGAAATTTCAGAAATGTGGACTATTTTGATTTTGAAAATTTTTATCAGGTGGTCAGTTGACTTTTGAACTTGGAAAAATTTAGATTGTTTCAAAATTTGATTTTTCAATTTTTCATGCACTTAAGCTTGACATAGTACGAGGCAAAAGCATATCCTATGTTTTATACTTTCATGGGCAATATGGAAATGGAAATAACCAGGGAGTCCAGGAGGACATTTTTAGTTTTAAAACATTCCTCCCAGTGTCCAGATCCCCCCTCCTCCCGAACTTCCCTAAATGTGGACCCATATAGAGATTCTATCGTAGTTTTTCGCCTATAACTCTTTGAATATGCTATTAAATAAAAAAATTGTTATCACAAAAATTAAACTGCATAAAATTTGCAATAAAAAAGCATATATTCATTTTTTTTGAAAAGTGAACGGGTGGTGCAAAATCATGCGTCGAAATATACAGGATAAAAAAATGGAATTTTCTTCCTTTTCGCAAATTGGTTACAATTCCGGGGAAAGGAGGTCGCATGTATGTGAATGATGACACACCATAGACCTCAAAAAATTCCCATCCCTTCACTTCCCCGATGTGGACATTGGACACCTGTAAATATCCATTTTTTGTAAAGGCTTATGACGATCTTCAGCCATGCCCTAAATCGAAAAAAAGTTCAAATAAATGTTGAAGTTCACGAAATTTCCTACAAAACCTCTTCATTGTTTTCTCTCTAAAAGTCAACAATTGGCGCAAAAACAAGCTTCAAAATATACAAGGTGAAAAAAAATGAAGATTTTTTTCTCATTTCCACGAATAAGATACAATGTCGCCGTTTAATTGTAGAAAAAAATGAATGAACCGGTTTTGTAGGAAATTTTGTGTTACTTTAAAGTTTATCTGAACTTTATAGCCTTTACAGAAAAGGGGGAATCATTGGTGTCCACAAATGGTACACATCGGGGAAGTGAAGGGGTGGGAATTTTTTGGGGTCTATGTTTTGTCATATTTGCATACATGTGGTCCCCCCCCAAATTGTAACCTATTCGCGAAAAGAGGATGCAATTTTCATTTTTTCTCATCCTGTATATTTTGACGCGTGTTTTTGCGCCACCCGTTCACTTTTCGAAAAAAATAAATTCACGCCTTTTTGTTGCAAATTTTATGCAGTTTAATTTTTGTAATTACAATTTTTTCATTTAATAGCATATTTAAAGAGTTATACGCGAAAAACAACGACGTGGTCTCTTTAGGCCCACATTTGGAGAAGTTGTCGGTGGGCGAGGTTCGGGGACTTCTTTATGGTTAATCAGGACACCAAAAGGAACATTTTAAAACCAAAAAGTTCATGGTAATCCAAAATGCAATTTATTCTGTCTTTATCCAAGTTTACTTGGCTAAATAATAACTAAAAATTATCTATCGTCATTTATTGATTTATACATATACCTACCTACTTAGATAAAGGCATTCCATCGTCAATCACATCATGACAATACCTACGCAGATAACTTGTAAACCTCAAAAATACTACATATATTGTATGAAGTTATACACAGTGAAAAAATTTCACAATATTTAAAACCACGATTTATCTCGAATGTAATTACATAAACTCGATGATTATTGCCTTTATAGATGAAAGCGATTTGATGAAAATATTGATAACGCAGGTTGCAAATCTATAACTTATAGGAGTTGGCATTTTGAAATATTATTTTTGCAATAAATATTTTCTTATCGAGTTGATTAGACGTCAAATTCGTATAATATTATAATTTCCATTATCTCGAAGAATATGAAATTTACCATTGTTCACGAAAAGCTGTTCTCTACTCAATGTATCCCTACTTGTAGGTTTTGTTAAGGTTAAAAAGTGAGTAATAATGGTTTTTAATTATGTGCTTATTCAGCGTATATCTTACCTATAGCATCACTGATTTGGCGATCTTTTTAAATCTTTATTACCTGAGCTCTTATGGTAAGCACACTGCTAAAAATCGTTTAATTTTCGTCGGTAGGTAACTTAATCGTGATATTATTTAATGAATATGGCTATATTATAAAATCGCAGAATTAAATGAAAACGTCTAAATAAATATATCTAGGAACCACGTAATTATCGAGATTAAATTCGTAACTATAGTATAACCTACTTATATTGATGGATGTATTACAACAGGAAAATGAATAGATAACGTATTTAGCTTTAAATTACTTAATTAATATGTTACCATTACCAAGTATTAGCACTGGGTACAATCAATTAACGTAAAAATTGATATCTACATGAAGAATACGAAACGAGTGACAGATTTGTCAGTCATCTTGTATAATATTAGGTTTCGTAGGTACAGGTACCTATCATGTTCATTACATCTTATGTACCTGCTTATGCAGTTAATACTAGATCATTTACGATTTTCATGCAAAATGTACGTTCAGCTATTACTCAAATTAATTTGAACCAAGTTTTTTAAAATGGATATATTCGTTGCATAATAGGATATTTGTGGGCCCTGTTGATGGATATATTTGAGAGCCTAGAAAGATACTTATAGAGTTATTAAAAGCAAGTGCTTACGAGTAGAAAAGTTTATCAATGGACGATGGGTACTTTATTCTTAATTTCTTATAAGTGCATCGTACTTTCGACCCAATTTCTCAATTGTTTTCAAGTAAAAATTGAATATATTTTTATTTCAATTCATAAAAATATAAATACTTGATTTGTTTCCTTCAAGAAATTTTTGAAAGAGTTGAGTTTGTCTCAAAATTAACGAGAGTCGAGAATCTTATCATTCATCACTGTAAATCACTTGAAAAAGTAACTGAAACCCTCCTATTTCGCCAAAAGCGTTACACATGAATATTCGGACAGATGAAAAAAAAATAACGCTTGGATTTTGACCAAATCCAAAGGAGTGATTCATTTTGAAGTGGGATTTCACCCTAAAAATTTTTAGACCCCTGGCTCAAAGGTGAACGGAGCTGAGGTGCTCAAAGAGAGATCACTTTTGAAAAAAACATATTCTCTCGACCATTTTTGGGTAATGCCACTTGATTGATATCTGGGTTACCTAGCTGAAAAAGTGCAATTTGAGTTTTTTCGCCTCCTTAGACCAGTGACCTTCAAATTGAATCCTACTTATTGCTGTCTTCTTCACAAAAAATAGAGTTTTTCAAAATTGTGATTATGTTACAAAATATCGACTTTCAAGCACTTGAA
>FIZU01061415.1:0-21726 GCA_900064475.1 Pseudococcus longispinus
CTTATATCAGTTTTCAAAAGTTTCACTGACAAAGCCTCCCTTACAGTGTCAAACCCTCGAGATGCCGAACCCTTGCATTGCCAAATCCTTGCACTGCCAATCTTGAAGGTGCCAAATCCTTGTATTACTTTCAAAAGTCTCACTGACAAACCCTTGCGGTGCCGAACCTTTGCAGTGCCAAATCTTCAAGATGCCAAATTCTTGTATTAGTTTCAAGTCTCACTGACAATTGAACCCTTACAGTGCCAAACCTTTGCAGTGTCAAATCCTTGTGATGTCAAATCCTCAAATATCAGTTTTCAAAAGTCTCACTGATGAACCCTTGCAGTGCCAAATCTTTGCGGCAGTGCCGAGTGTTGCCAAATCTTTGAGTGCCAAATTGTTGCGGCGTCAAATCCTTATATATCAGTTTTCAAAAGTTTCTTAAGCCTCATCAACAGAAGGGAGGGGGCACTCACAAAACTGAGTGACACACAAAGGAGCACAAACGAATGCCCCCTTTCCACTCCTCTTGCCACAAACTGGTGCAGCAACATTTCATCTACCATAATTGTGATATCATACCTACCTAAACCTCAGCAACATGTAATACCTACCAGGTACCTAGATAAACTTAGTTTATTATTTATGCAATTGATTTTCTATATACTCGTACCTATAAACAATATGAGTAATAATCCAGTGAAACCTTTGTATTGAAATTCGAATTACTAATCGTTTCACAAATCGTAATAAATTGTTTTCTCATTTAAGATGCCAATCATGTTGCATTGCATTTTTCTACATACTTCCGATCAAAGACGTCGATACGAGACAACGTACTTCCTTGCCGATCGTCATTATTGTTTTGAGAAATCACATCACATGTTAAAATATACAAGAAGGAAATACCTAAGATTCATTATTTTCGAAGAAAGACGTATGAGAATTTTCACCAAACATGGATGCTACGAGTAAAAATTTTTGCGTGTGTACCTACTGCAGTTAAGGCGTCTAAACACATTTCTACCAACTAATAATATGAAGCTCTTTCAAAAAACTTATTCACACAGAACACATGTCTGCCACAATAAATATTAAGAAAAATTTTCAAACAATATTTTAAACTTGAACTAAAACATATTAAAACCCCCTAAATTACATTTGTTATTCAGGGCTGAATTTGGCAAAACGAAGCACAATATATTAAAATAAGAATTTTATCCTTCTACACACCACATTGACTGCACAAACAACCCTCGTTACCAGTGATAAGCAACCCCTCGCCATTACAAATTCAGCCTTATGTTTTCAGAATTCATCAACTCATTTGAAAGGAAAATTCCGCTTGTCGAACTGTCGAAGACAACGAAACAAGCGAAATTGAAAAAAAAGCCACATCTGTACTTGATACAAACTAGAAAAGGGATTGAAAATAAACAATGAAAAAATTCCACCATAATCATTTCATGGTACAGATGAAACCTTTACAGCTGGGCTGAAAACTGTTCATTTCACGAAATCTGAAAACTTGAAAATCTGTGGCTTGGAATAACAAACAAAAAAAGAAGAAAAATTTCATCGGGAATAATTTTCTGCCGCCGAATAAATTTTACATCGCGAAATACCTTTAGACCTATTTCGAAAGAGAAAAAAATCTAAAATTTTGTGTAAATATATTGCGCAAACATAAGACAATATGCAATAAATTATGCCTTCAACGTATAAAAACATTACCCTTGTTTTCTCGTTTTACCTAAACATACCAAGATATGGCCAATTTCACATCTGGCTTACGGACGAAATAATACTCGCAGACAAAATGACCCCATTCGTCGAGTGTACTAAAAGTCGAATAACAAATTCCCAGCGTACTTCACCATATCTAAGTATACGTTCGTCTGTGTCATTATACTCAGCTTTTCATAAGGACCATCCGATTAAAGATATTAGAAAATTTTTATTTGCATTACCAACCCGCAGCAATGATAATATACACAAGTGGAACGTCGCCAAATACAATAAATCATGCGAAAAAAAAAAGAAGAAAGAAAACTATACCATTTATACGATGCACTAAAGTAAGATATACTCAATACATCGAAAGTATCTGTATCTGGTCTGTGCACTGGTGCGGAAGCCCAATTTCTAAACCATACACACATACGATGACCTCGTCGTAATAATTAAACCATTATCCAATTAAAATGGTATCTAATGATTTAAATAGGTTAGAAATTTTCTGCTGGAAACGGTGTAAAAAATGCATTGGTTTATTTTTAAATGCCGATGAAATATTAAGGACAGGAAACCGCACAAAACCCGGACAAGGCTACGAATATAAAATACGAATTAAACGAATCTCAATTGTTTACTAGCCTCAGTGTATAATATATTAATTCTCAATAATTTGCATTTTACTCTAGACCACATTTTTAATCACTTTTGGCATCGTAGTAGGAGACGATCAAGCACGTGCTCTTTTCTCTATATTCTTTTTTTCACATTTCAAATCTGAGCGGCTTGTTTGAACGATGCTAGCGAGAAAAATATCGCTGTTTCCGCTTTTCGCTCGACAACATTTAAAGCTACGAGTATATAGATGTGCTGATATTTGGGACAAGGATATAGCGAAATGTAAATACACTTAATGGGGAAATTAGTACGTACATTTCAAAAATCAACACCCAAGTAACCGCAACACGTTAAACCCATAGTCTATATGTCTTTAATCATTGCGCGTCTTTTAACGTTTCAACTAATGCTTCAAATAACAATTATTTTACACTGATTGCGAAGCTTAGACTACCAGTGCGAAAAACTTTTAAAAGCTGCAACCTTAAACATAATTCTTAATGGGAAGTTACATGGAAATCGTGCATTGTGCTTGTGTAGTCCGATCGTATACATACAGTATGTTTAATAAGTGCTGCACCGTAGCGAACAATTCTTACTAGGTGAAAACGAGTAGTGATGTGGTTTAAATACTTAGTTTAGGGATTTCTCAGAACAAAGTAGTGTATCAGCCCATTTGGCCGATCAGTCATTGAGTGATGCACTTTCAAGCACAAAAGAAGCACAAACGATTGATGCCACTCTCATCCTTCCCACCCACCATTACCTGCATTTACTGAGGGACCCGTTCCTTTGTTGGTGGTTCGAACCATGCTTGAGTACAAGTACAGCTAAGAGGGGGTGAAGTTCCAATTTCATTAGTGCACAATCCTCAGCTTCAAAAGCACAATCGAATGACGTATTTACTTTTTTATGAAAACATTTCGATTATAGTCCGTGCAATTTATTTATGCGGTTGTGCGCGCGCATCTCCCGTTGTTTTTTAATTTTTCGTCGCGGGTTCTCGCGAGGCAACGAAATCGTTTCGGAAAACTCAGCCGCATAAATAAATTGCACGGACTATAAGTACTTAGGTATTTCCATCGATTGATGGAAACTAGATGGTACCTACTGCAAACGAGTTGAGACTGTGATACTCAAACATATGAGTAGAGATGTTCACTTTTCTGAAATTCTGAATAGGCTAGTAATTTTTATGAAAAGAAAAGTGAGAAGTGGTGAAAAGTAAGGAAAAGTGCAAATACTGCTCAGAAAGGGGTCGGAATGCCCTCAAAAAAGAAAAATAATGGAAAGTTTTTTTAATTAAATTAAATTTTTGTAAAATAAGCACAAATTTTTTGAAAAGTAGAAAAAACGAACGAACAGATAAGGCATTACTTGTTAGATACCAGAAAAAAACCAAAGAAAATTATGCATTTTTGAAAAGCACTTTTCATCGACCAACTTTATTTTTCAACTTTTCACCAAATTTTCAGAGAATATCTCTACATATGAAAAACGAATAATACTGATAGATTTTTCCAATACCTATTATAATCATTTTTTGTGATCTTTTTACAACGTATCACGGTATCAATATTTCTGTCTATTTATTCCAACGTAAAAAGGCTTTTCTTTCCAATAAAATATGAATACAGACAATGATTTTCAATGTTTGGTTATAGGTAATCACTGATTTTTTAATGAAACTTAGGCACCTATTAAACAGCATTTTTTAGCGTTAAAAAAACGTAAAATCATTGTAAATTTTTAAATATTTCTATTTTATGGTTCATAAAATTGAAAATTTTTCATTCAAAAATATACTTTAGGTATTGTACAAGTTTGCTAATATTATCTACTAATGAACAACATTGATTGTTTTCTGTTCAATGTGTATCAGTATAATGAATTCAACTTTTCATATTTAATGAGATAATTTTTTTTAATAGATTGAAGAATGATTTAATAAAGTATTTTATGAGCTGGTATAGCCAGTATACTTACCATAGTACGTAGCATTCTTTCATACTAACAGTTTAGGTATAACATAATTTTAGATACTTACTATAGTGGAAATTATGTATTTTTATTATGCAAGCAATTGAGTATCCTTATTCAGAATCAAGTTTTCAGCGAAAATTGATTCTGAAATATGGGCAAGTAATTGATATCAATATTGAAACAGTGCATAATGGAAATAATTTTTGTTCGGTTTTTTATACTCCTTTAATGGTTTGGTATAGGATGCAGCTGATGATTTTTTATTACACGTATTAGTATCAGAACTATTTCAGGATATGTAAATTGTAAGTTATAGATATGAACTTGATTTTATAGCTGTTATCAATTTTAATTCGTTTACATATTTCACTTTTATAATTATGTTCGTAAGTAATTTAATTTTATTATGGTAGTTTGATTTGTTATCAAAAACGTATACCTATTGATAAAAAAATTCAAGTTTTTTCTATAATGTATCGCAATGAAGTAAGGTTTAACCTGTTCTAAATGAATAACATTATTCAACGTATGTATTAGTATATTATTATGTATCGAATTCTAGTTATAAAGTATATTTCGTTACGATATATCTACCTGAATAAGAAAAAAAATATGATAAAATAGAAAATTGAGCTATCATTTTATAACAATAAGAATGCACATCAATACCTCATTTGTGGCATTCAAAATAAAGAAGACGTGATCAACAGAGTGACCATTGTACATTTAAACTGGTCATTTATTGTTCTTTCAGTTCAAAGTTCTTGGTGAATTTCAAAACGAGTACCTAGTCGTGCAAAAGTTGGAAAATAGTTCGCCTTTAACTTGTTGTATGTTTAGAGACGATCTCTTTCCTCGTGGAATTTTTTTCAAGCTCGATTAAACAAAAAAATTCCTCTTCAATGACACTCGAATAACACCAGCAAGCTGTTCACTGTTCGGTATTATCTCGAACATGTTGAAATTACGGAGAGGGGAAAATAAACAATTATAGAGATGAGATTTGAATTTATATACGTAGTTTTTTTATAGCATTACGTTGAAGATAACTGAAAAACTTGACTGAAAAAATTCGTACCAGACGTAGCAGAACTAGCAGAAGAATTCGACACATATATTAACATTGTGAATTTTTTTCTCAATTTCAGAATTTCTGACACTATTACACAATAAATCGGAGAAATTCACCTTCCAACGATGAAAATTATACGAAGAAAATTTTCTAATAAAAATACACAAGACGGATTTTTCATCGTAAAATGCGAATATGTAGAAGAATTTAATTCACGATACGACGTAGACGCGAACGCGAGCACGAGGTTGAGAAAAATTACGTGCGCGCGCACCGCGCACGCTCCGAAACGTATTTTCTCGTGAAGTGGCAACACTGTATTTACGAACACCGATTGCAGCACGTTCAACTACAAGCGTATTAGCGTACACAGCGCGGAAATGTTGATCGTTGTGTGTAGTTGCAGTTGGCGGTTCGTCCGCTTGTGAATGCGTTGTGTTTAATTTCGTCGTCTTAATGCCGGTTTATCGTCGTGTTTTTTTCTGCTTATTTTATTCAAAGCCGTATTTTTTCGTATAAAGTTGTCGATTCGATTAGTTTTTACCACGCTTTTATTCTGGTTTCGGTGCTAAGTTGATGTTTGCGACATGTTTTATTCATCGGCTTGGATATTAGATTTTTACAACATTGTACGTGAACCACGCGGTTACCGGTTAGCGCAAATTTTCGAATATTGTTTATAATAGGTAATTAAATTACGAAGGAAAATATCTCTCGTCTTTCGAAATGCTCACCGATGAAGATCGTAACACAGTGTGTAACGATTTGGGTGAAGAATCTTCCGAAGAGGATAATGAAAAACAGAATGAAAACTCGTTACCGGAATACTTGCTTAGTGCGGTTCAAGAAGTGGAAGAAGTACGACCAGCGGCCAACGCAGATACACGTAGCTCGAACGACAGCAGAGAAGAAGATCCCAACAAATTATTGTACCACCCTATGGTATCGACGTTATTGAATATTGATTTTGAAAATTACATGGTACACGAGTCTACCAACGGGCTGGCCGCCGCTAAGCAAGAATCATCGGCATCAATATCGTCATGTATGACTTCGTCGACATCGTCAGCTGTTATATCGCCGGTACCTTCGATCAACACATTCCAAAATTTTCAGTTTCACAATTCTCACAGAGAATTTTTCATATTAGAGAGTCCCCGGGAACAAAGTAGACCCAGATCTTCTAGTCTTACCGATAATACCATTGGATTTTTTCGCACCGGACGTGATCGTAACGTAGACATGCATTTATATCGTTCGAATAACGACGTATCGGCTCCGCAGCTGCAGCAGTCGCACAATTCGTCGTCGTCTACGCGTAATCCAGTAAATTACGAAATGTTCGTGGTTCGCGAGTCGGTTAATTCGGTTAAACCGTCTGTGTTACCTCAAGTTAGAATCAACTCGCCGTCGTTGTCTCCGTTATCGAAGAAGTTTTGCGATTTTCACGATAATCTGGTGGTGGCCGTCGCCAAGAAGATCAACACCGATGCCACCAATAACCAAAGCGAAGAAAATTTCGGTTTTAATGTTCCCGCAGTGTCGGCTCATTCTTTTAATTGCGCTCGTACCGTGTCTTTTCACGCGTTGCTTTGTTCGTGCAAGTTAACGTGTTGTTGTATGTGCGATTTCCTATGTCCGTCTGATTGTCACGCTTGTCTTCATGGAGTTTGTGCCCAGTTCGCAGTCAATTACCCGTGCATCAAATCCAATATTTTGGCTCCGATCAAGAACTTCGACATCGATAAGGTGAGTACCCCTGTGGGCTGCTTTCCCCCCTTCTCGAGCTTTTCCTCGAGTCGTGTTCTTATTCTAATTGATACGTAGAGCAGATAACGTGGTCATCTGTGACATGCTCGCCGCACCGATAACAGCCGATGCCGGCTTCGGCTTGGCGACCATTCGCGTATTTATGTCGACTATAAATAAACCTTGGCTATTTAAGGCTAAATAAATGGTGTGCATTGTTCGTTTGTTTGTATAGGCATTTTAAGTTGACAGATCTATAACCTAGAGTATACATACTGCCGCATGTTAGATTATACTTCGAGTACATGTACACTCATTACGTTCACGAGAAGTCTACTCTACACAGTTGTACGGTACGGCAAAAGGCATCATGTCGAATAACCTTTAATTAATGAAACCATTCTAGTATCCTTAAGGCATACCCGGCCATTATTAAGGATATGAACGAAACGAAGCGGCGTGGTGAGAGCACGCCGCCTCGCCGGTCGTTGCCGGGTACAAGTTAATGACGGCCACGCTGCACACGTGACAGATTTTTTTAGATAACGTTCGTTTTTATAAGCGTAGTATTTCAGGTTTCATTTTCATCCGATCGTAAGCCACGTTGGATTACTTTTTTCTATCGCCAGACTATCTTTGCGGCGAGGGAAAATTATTCAAATTGGAAATTTTAAAAGCTTTTAGTGGTTAGGAATTTTATTTCTTCGTCGGTGGAAAAATTTTGATGATAAAATGTCGTCTGAAGTTTATGAATACTAAATTCTGATAAAGTAGCCTTGAATGTGTGTAAAATGTCATAAAACTGCTTCAAAATGCAATAAAATTTGTTACCTTTCGTGAAAATTGTTTAAAATGGCGTTAGAAAGTGTGAAAATTTTGAATTTGTTTTCAAGACTCGGCGAAATAGCGAAAAATTGAATTTTTTTGGCATTCTTATTGACTTTTTGCCACTATTTTGAAAATTCGCTGCATATTTCGAGCATTTTTTCTAAAAAAAAGAGTTGATTTTTATATTATTTTCAACAGCTATGGTTCCTTTTCAGTTATTTTTTTACAATATATTTTTTTCTGAATTTTTTAATATGTTGGAAGACCTTCAACAATGCACAAAATCCATTTTTTCTACCATTTTTCACCCTTAAAGCCGTCATTTTTGGGTGAAAATTTTCTTTCTTGCAATATATCGTCAGTGACACCTAAACTCACCATCAACCTGAATTTGAACCAGATGTGTTCATTTTTTCAATACTTTTCAATTTAATTTTAAAATACCCAAATGACGTCATTTCGGGAACCTGAGACCCCCTTCCAGGTGACCAGAGAGCCTAAAATTCATGTCTGAGCATGTTTCAACTCGATATTTGTCGTATACTGCAATTTCTGCAGAATCAAGGGGTTTTAATTTTTTTTACCAATCCTTACGCATTGAATATCTTTCACTACAACAAATTGTGTAAGTATAAAATAAAGTGAAAAGAAATTAAAATTTTTTGAATTTGCTGAAATTACAATTGATGACAAATATCGAGTTGAAACATGTCCAGACATGAATTTCAGACCACCGGTTCATCTCAGAGGGGTTATACGAATTTGGTTTAAATTGAGGTTGATGATGAGTTTAGGTGGCATTGCTGATATATTGCAAGAAAAAAATTTTCACCGAAAAATGATCGCTTTAAGGGTAAAAAATGGTAGAAAAAATCGTTTTTTTGTATTTTTGAAGGTCTTCCACCATATTAAAAAATTCTGAAAAAAATATATGTTGTATATTATATAGGTATACTACACAATATATATCAAGATTTTTTTGCAGGTATGAAACAACAGGTAGATACACCTAAACTCAGATTTCAATACGAAAGAAGATTCGAAAAAAATTGAAAAAATTGCCAAAGATGATCCTTAGTACGGTCCATCATCCCTGCAAGTTTGAAAAAATTCGGTTCAGAATTTCAGAATACAGAAATTTATAAGGGAAATCGACGTTTCGGGCGAGATGAGGGGTTAGGAGTGAAGTAGGGGGCCAAAATTGTTATCAGCGAGTTTTTAGACCATAAAGACCAACTTCCGCTAAAAAGTTCGAAAATCTCAATCAAGCGCCGATTCACCATTCTTACTCGGCTATGCTCTTTGTCATCTTTTTAAAAAATTTAAAAAAATTTAATGAAGTAGTATTTTTTGTATTGTAAGCGTTTTTTTGATGTGGAACGTCGTCTACACATGCTTCGTTTTTTGCAAAAAATAATCTACATAAAATTTCCTATAAAACCATACCATCCATTACCCCCACCCTTCAATATAATTTCCACTAATGCAAACTTAACCAAATTAGTAAAGTTTTTTTAAACGGTTTTTCATAAATAACTTGAAAATTTTCGCTAACAGGGAAATTTGACATTGAACAAAAAATTAATCTCATAAAATTTCCCACAAAATGATATCACCTCAATTTAAGACCTCCCCCCCCCCCCTCCGGATTTTCCTAAAAATGAAAGGGTACAGGAAAAAGTTTTAGACAAAAGTTGTTCATTTTCGAGTTTGTTACAAATTCCGTCAGATTTCAGCAAATAACTCGGAAAATATCAAAAATACTCGTAGGATAAAAATTGTTTAGTAAAATCTTATGATTTTCTAGAAAATGATGTGAAAAAATTCACTCCAACCCAAGACAGGTAGTCAAAAAGTGGGTTGAACTATGAAAAACTGGGAAATTTTCAGAAACTGAAGAAAATAGTATATGGAACAAAATGTTCTTCATAAAATTTCCTACAAAGTGATGCCATGCACGACCTATTTACACAAAAGGTGGGAGGAGGCAGCCAATGGGAAAAATCTTATGATCTGAGTGCAAATTATGAATACTCAGAACATTGCAAAATGAGGGGCTAACCTTTTGTCTGCGTTTAGGTATGTACTGCAGTAAAGATGTACGTTCTCCTTTCCCCAAAAAATCCACCACTGGGTGCTCCCTTGTCCCCTGGATGATTTGCTTCGCCTGTACGCATTAATAATAAAACTCGTATCGTTATTCAACAACCACTTTATTTACTGAAATCGAACAGTTTAATTTAGTTTTGACCAAACTTTCATCCTTGATATTTTATTCGCAAGAGGGGATAAGGCTATAAATGAAACAAAAAATCCTGAGTGGAATCCACCTACTGGGTGATCCGTTTATAAGGTCGATAATTTTAAAAATGGGAAAAAACCTCTTTGACTGTAAACATCTTGAAAACCAAGCCCCTAGAAAAAAAATAATAGCTCTTACGAGAAAGAGAATTTCAAGATCTAAAATTTTGATTCCTTGCATTTTTTTCGTTGCACCTTAGTTTGGCCAGAAAATCCATGTTTATAGGAAATTTACACATAACTTCAAAAATGAAACAACTAACTCCACCTTGATTGCAAAAATCTCGAAAACTAAGCCCCTTGAAAAAAAAACTAATAGCTCCAGGGGGAAAGAGAATTTCAAGCTCTACCGTTTTCTTCCCTTGATTTTTTTAATAGCACCCTTAGTTTGGCCAGGAAATTCGTTTTTATGGAAAATTTTCGAAGTCTTATGTCATTTTTTCCTGCTTTCTTTTTCACGATTTCTTAAGTGGGTGGACGTGAGGTGTGCAGACTCTGACTTGTACCGAGTTTTTCCCAGTTTGATCAAAAATTATTCATTTAAATCGGTTGTGATTGACAGTGTTGCCGTAAGTTGGAAATTTATCGCGAATGTATACTACAATTTTGAAAATTCTTGACAAAATTAATCTAATTCTTGGGGAATATTCCATCAAATCATCAACTAGATTAGCCCAATGATGAACTGGTGTAAATAATCTATCCCTATAGGCTGAAAAACGCCCCCTGCGTTAAAAAATGGAACTCGAACCTCCAATACTAACACATAAAGCCATCAGCATCGTCCAAAAAGAGTATTCAAGGATGCGCGACACGACAATAGAAGAAGGATACAGCGAAGGAGAGAGAGAATGAGAAAAAAATTCTCCAACCTTCAATACGCGTTAAATTTAGAGAATTAAGTACCACAAAAGGGAGTTGGGACGGTTAATACCGCAGATTTAAAAAGTTCACCAGCAGTTTGCGCACAAAAGAAGAATCGTTCGATGGTGTAAAAAGAAACCACCGCGTTTTCTTCGACATTACGGGAAAAAAGCTGCACGAGACGACAACGAAGTGGTAGAAAAAAGATTATTAAAAAGAACTTTTTTGTATACGTGAAAAGTGAGAAATCCTATACGACGAGTGCTTACATCCCTAACGTGGTCCACCTCCCTTTGCAGCAGGATATGAGGAACTGCGAGGAGAAAAATAGAGAAAAAATTGTAAAGAAAGTATGGTAAAACGTGTAGTTTGACCTCATCATGTAGCTGGATAATATTTTAAAATGGTGAATTACGATGGTAATTAAAATCTCATGAATAATCTTTACAAGTTAGTACAGCCTACTCGTTGACTCTTCAAGGTTGTTTCATCTTGTCATTTGTTCTGTTACGGTTTTCTTTTACTCATAAATAAAAGGGAATTTTTCGCCACGTAAAATTATACCAGCTAGTATCGATTTTAGTATAAAGGTTGGAAGAGAAAAAAATTCCCAGCTGAAATTTTCGCTATGGTTATTCGATCAACAAATTACATAGTGTACAACAAGCGCAGGAAATAGAATGTAAATTGACTGTTAACCCCCTGCTCGGTGTATATGGCATGCAAGCTTACCCAGTCCTATTATATTAATTGTTATTTGGACAGAGAACCCGACCCATTAACTTTAATAAATATTATTAATAATAAATATGTACGTTTCTACGAAAAAAAAGTGGTGGTGATTATAGGTATCGGACTTGTCACTGTTACAATTTATAACAAACATCGAGGTTCGACGCGGTTATTACCTCGTGCGCGTGGTATTTTACAGCTCGACCAAAAAAAAAAGTATTTTTAGGAATTAACGAAAAAAGAAAAAAAAGTTACGTGTTTATAAATACCTACCATAACGACTTGTACGTATTTGTGAAGTTTATATTCTTTAATGTGTAAATATTTTGTGTGTATAGGGTAGCCTAATTATTCTATTACCCTTTTATGTATGAAAACCCCAATCCTAATGGCGGCTTTGGAAGAAAAAAAATAGTATTAGGGGAAAGAGAGAGAAAAACATGCAATAGAGGTATACGTTAATGTCAAAATATGCGGCGGACGCGTATTCGAGCTTTTGAAAATGATTTAAACGCCTTATTATACTAATTTTTAACGCGACACTCGGCCGAATATTTTTTTAAGGTTATATACGCCTCGTATCCTCGTGTGTATCTTTTTTTTGTTTTTCAAACCTTCCTTTCAAGTTGACTATGAGAGACCGCTTTTAATAAAATTGGAAACTACATGAAGTCGATGTCGTCGAGTAAAATCACACGTGTCTGTGCGTCTGTGTTTGTGTTAGAGCAACGAAGAGAAGAAAAAAAATGACGATTTTTAGTCGCAAAAGTGGCGTAATTTTTTACTTACGTCGAGACGCACGAATAAGGCTTTTTAAGCTATTGACCCTTTGGAAATGAAGCGACGTGGTTCCTCTCCTCCTCTTGTACAGTCGCGTGGTATATTCCGATGCTCGAGCCTACAACAATAGAGAATCTGCAAACTTTCGCGAATTCATGTGAATAGCGTACTTTTTCATTTAAAGTATCACTTTGCCGAGACTATTTTTTTGTCCGCGTGTATCGAAGATTAGAAAAATTTTTCAAAGCAGACACGACAGATTTTACTCGGCGAGATTCTCCTGTCTGGGTGTAATTTTCACGCGACGTGGTTCAAATGCAGGGGTTTTTCAACGACGGTTTCAATTTGTCTAATGAAAGTTGCACGTTTTAAAAGGTGTGTATTCGTAGTTGCCTAGAGCGAGCATCGCGAAGAAAGGTTGTGTTTTAAACGAATGGCTAAATTTTGAATCGATCCGTTGCAAACGGTAACGAAACGAGAGAAAATTAGAAACGGTATCGATTGGCAGGAAATTTTTTAAAGTTAATTTTCAAGGTTGCAAAATTAGTATTTCGGTCGGCTAATGACGTAATGGTATCGGTCGTCGGATGTTGTACGGTTTGAAGGGATTTATCCAAGTGGTCAATTGGCGTGGCAAAGTTTTTCATTACGAATTCAAGTTATTTTTTTAGGCATCGTTTTTGTTAAGGAAAATTATTTCGTAATTTGGGCTGGCAGCTTTGTTATTGGAATATCGACGGAATAGGAAAAATTTCTTGGAAATTATGCTTTCGAATATGAATTGAATTGATTCTCGAAAGTTTTGATGACCTTGGAATTTTTTGGTTAGTTTTCCTTATACCAAATCTGATAGCATTAAGTCGAGATCCGGCTTAGGATTCGAAAACGAAAAGCAAATGTGCTCATCGTCGTTTTTATGGTGGGGAAGGGGATCAAGGCTTTTTTTCTGAATGACGGTTGGATATTTTTCGGAAATTTGATAAAAAAATAATGAACGAGCATTATAAATGGTTACTTTTTTCATCGTTGATTAAGTTAGTTTACTATTTTCTCCAAAAGTCAACTTAAATTTTGAATTTCAAGTTGAAAAAAGCCAATAAAAAATTAAAAGAAAATTCCGAGTCAATTTATAAAAAATTTTGACCCTATCTAGTCGTTCTAAAAAAAATGTGGAAAACTAGTAACAAGAGTTGGTCGTTAAAATTGTTGAAATTTTCATAAAAATCATTTAAAATATTGTAAAAACGATTAAAACATCATGAAACCTTCGAGAATTTCGTGTAAATTCCTTAAATTTTCGTAAAAATCGGTAAAAAATTCGTTAAGAGATCAAAAAAAATCACAAAAACATCGAAAATCTCGTAAAAATCGTTGAAAATTATGTTGAAGTGGTTGAACAATAAAAAACCTTGCAATATTCACGGATTTTCATTAAAAACAATTTTTAAAAATGCAGAAGTGGTATAAAGTAATGAAAATTTTAGAAAATGTGAATATTCTAGAAGTTTTTATAAGACTTTCAACGGATTTCATGATTTTTTGATTGTTTTTACGATATTTGTAAAAATTTCGACAGTTAGAAAATTATCGACGATTTTCATGTTTTTTTGAATTTTTTTTTCATTTTTTAAATGATTTTTATGTAATTTTTACGACGTATTCGACAGTTTTCATAATTTTTTGACCATTTTTACAATGTTTTACCAATTTTTACAACAGTGTTCAAGAATTCTTACAAAATTTTCGACGATTGTTCTAATTTTTGTACCTTTTTTACGATAATTTTATTGATTTTTGTCAGCATTTTAACAATTTCAACAATATTTTAGGCGATTTTCATGATTTTTGACAATTTTTTTTGTATTTTAAATAATTTTTATGAAGATTTTAGTAATTTTTTCGAAATTTTCGACAATTTTAATTACAATTTCAAACAATTTTACCATTTTTTACAATATTTGCACTGATTTTTATGAAATGTTTGACCATTTCAAAAAACATTTTCAACATTTTTCATTATTTTTCGACCAATATGATCAAATTTTTAATTAGATATTATGAAAATTAGTTATATAAGCATCAACTTGGTTGATTAGATCATTTCTTACAGAGTGTGATCTAAATTCACAACTGATATATTTCAGTCTTTATTCCGGAGTAAAATGGTATGAGATGAATATTAGACCTATCTGAAGAAAGATAGACTGTAGTTTTTCATTTTGAATTTGATGTTGTAGGTACTACTTGCTTGTTTTTTGGCAGTGGAAAAAACAGGTTACTACTTGAATCCTTTAAAAAGGCAGATACAATTCGCATTAAGAATGCGATCTAATTTTTTGGGAATTTTTTTCTTCAAATCAAATGATTTTTCACACCTAAATGAATCATCTTTTCGTTCAACAAAAGGAAAAAATAATAAGGAACTTTTATCATACTGATTCGTCATCGATAAGACATTGTTACTCATAATCCTTATCAAATAACTCGACCGAACTAGTTGAATATGAATCATTGCCGACATTTTTATCCTACAAGTTATTTCACAGCTTATAGGGGTGTCTAATATCTATTTTATTGTATGTACCTTCCTTTGAATCGTATTTAACAGTTTTTAAATACTTATTGTTTCTTCCAAACTCCATCGTCTCATATCTCTCCCCATTTGCTACACCCTTCCCCACTCTTTAAATTTATTTCCCATTTTCAACGTAATTCATCGTATTTCCATATCCGAATTTCGACAAAGAAAATGTACTGGAAATTGGAAAATAATCGTAACTCGTTGCGACAAATATTAAATATACGCGAAGAAACGAAATGGAAATTTCCTCTGAAATGTAAACTTATCGTTTTTATTCATAGAAAACCCTTCCACTTTTCCTCGGTTATTTCATTTTTAATGAATTTTTGAAAATTTAGAATTTCCGCTGGAATAAAAATAGTACTAAACTGAAACTCGATTGTTCTTACTTGTTTGTACGAGAATGTTGGCTGAATGTGTTCTAGTTTATGACGTTGTCAGGTTTTCTTTTGGTGAAAATTGTATTTTCTTTCAATTTTTTATTCCGCTGGCAGTCGTGAAATTTTACCTCGCGGGAAAAGTAAGAGAAAATGTTTTATTATTAGAGAAATTCTCGAAAAGCACGATGATGTTGGTGGGTAGAACATTGGGGTGTTTTTACTTTAACCCACCTCTCTCGCCTTTCTCTTTTTATTTCGCGTATTTTTTGGTAGGTATACGAATTATTGCTTTTTGAATGCGATTTAATACTAGGTGCTTGAAAAGGTGACAAAAATTATCCCCTGATCCGGATGTCGAATCGAATAATTGGTCGTTTTTTACTCGTATATTCACATCGACATATATTTGAAAAATGCAATATCTATGACGTTTTGATGTTCAAATTTCGAAAAAAAAACTCACAAAAACCACGCCGAATGATTTAATTACATCACACGTCCAAAAGTACCAAAAAAATCCTAAGCACGAGGATCATTTCTCAAGGGGAGTTGATCATAGGAATTTTTTTTAACAAATTAGGCAAACGGATGTTTACTTAAAAAAGTACGTATTTTTTTATGGAATGGAAATGAGCCAAAAACGAGTGAAAAAACTGTCGAGGGAAGTACACAGACAATTTTTAATACCGTCAAAAGGGTTTCTCATTTCGTAATCTTGCGCAAAGAGGAGAAAAAAATTACCTTAGGTGGGTATTTCGTTATTTTGGCAAAAAAATTTCAACTCATCAATAAAAACTCGAAATATGTACTTTATAAAATCGTACTCTTAATTAATGAATGACGTTGTTGAAAAAAAAAATGCGAACTTTAAAAAAGCTTCTTGTGTAACCGATGAGAATAATTTAGCCGTTAAATTTTACTCATTGCTAATATATCACAGGCACTATCGACGACATCTATAAATGATATCACTTATTCATCGTGCGAGTGCGTGGAAATGGAAGAAAAAAAAACATAAAATCACCCAACCCATCGTTGGTATTTACGAAAACGGCAGGCAGCTCGCGGTTTAAAATGTAAACATCATTATCGGCATCCTGCTTTGGTAAATTTACGGTCATTGCGAGTAATTCAGTTAGAAATGTCTTTGAGGAAAATGACCCGGTGGGCTGAGGAAGTGGAAGTGATAGAAATAATTGTGAAGGATGCGTACCTACGAGTAGATATACGTAGCACCCGGTCTCGTATGTGTTCGTAGCTCGTCTTTTTTTTTTTATAAAGCTAATATACTCCAAAGCAATTAAAACTGGCGTAAAGAGTTGTTAAAATTAGAAACGAATATCTACCGATTAGACATAAAACTGTCACCGGATCGTAAAATATTTTAATACGTATTTATCAGTTATTAACCTTACGAGTGGTAAAAGTCATAAATTAAAATTACATTCGTCAATTACCAACATTAATATATTTTTTCAATAAGGCGACACGTTTATTACGATTAAATCACTTTTATGGCAGGCTACGCTATAAAAAGACAAAGAGATTATGTAACAAGCGCTATTAAATTCAGCTTCTTGATATTCTCGCGTGCATGCATTTACAAAATATCAACCGATGATGGCTCTCTTTCCTCATCACGTGTAATTTGTGTACCTAGACCTACAGCGGTATAGCGTTTTGATGGTGGTTGTGTGTGCTCACAGTCGATGACAATGTTGAAAAAGTTATGTGGGACTTATCGTATGTGTGGTAAATTTTTTAATATTTTTATCAAATTTGTTTTTCAAAATGTAATGCCAGTGGAGTAATTATTCCAATAGAAGTATGTGTCTATTGCGAGAGGTAATAATTTTTTTTGAATAAAAATTTGCTTAAAGTACTGGGTGTGGTTGGCAATTTGAGTTAAACTAGATGTAAGGTCCATATTTTGAAAAAAGAATCGAGAAAAACATTCTTTAAAGACATCGATTCGTGGTTTCTTAGTATTAAGAAATACGTCAAGTCAAGGTCCTCGAAAGCTGTGTATACCTTAAGGTATTTTTAATCCTTAAAATCAGTTTTAAAATACCACCCTAATTACCCCAAAGTTCATATTCACATATTGCCTATTTGAAGGAGCAGTGATTTTGAAAATGTCCAAAGTTGAAAAATTTTGATGTTGATTTTATTACGATTTTTTAAAATAAGTGAAAGAAATTCTGTACGAGCAAGGGGTTTAGACAAATAAGTTTGTAATGAAAATGAATAAATTACAGTGACTTCTTGATAGCTCGATTTTCAAAGGAAACTAGAATGTATTCGAGTTGAAGAGGTTTCGAGTTATTTTGCTCAAAATGATTTGGTACATGTACATTGTACATACGAACACAAACTTACATCACACATTCGTTGAATGAAGCAAAAATGAGATAAATTTTTGTGTAAAATTGATTCGAAAACGAGAAGCAGTGAAACGTAAGAAAAATAAAACCACACAATATAAAATTGATGATTTCAAAAATTTGTGAACTAGTGAAAATTGACTCCAGAAAATTTAATCGAGAAAAAGAGGACGAAATGATGAATAAAATATTAAAATCAACAAAAAGCGCGAAACGCGTGAAAAGAAATCTTGCTTTAGAAATAATAAGCACTTATTGAAAAATGTGAAAAAATGAATTGAAATTTTCGAGTTAGAAAGGAAAAATCCTGACAACTTACGACTTGATAGGAACCTTTTTTGTTGGCGTAAATTTCGTTCCGAGTTCAGACTGATTCTTTTTTGCTGTTTTCGTAAATTTCACATCGAGTGTTATGGAGATTTCTAGAGGATTGGACGTTGCTTCGAGTAAAAGGAGGTTTTGAATTATTTCACCCTTATTTTTCAAAAATTTGATTCTAATCAATGATTTAATTTCAACACAATTTCAATAATTTTTACAATATTTTCAACACTCCATGGTTTTTTAACCATTTTTACAATGTTTACGATAAATTTTATAGATATTTCCAACCTTCTTGCGAAATTTGAACTACTTTTACAGCATTTTAAATATTTTTTACTGATTTTCGTTTTTTTAAATTATAAATTATTTTTCTTCTTTGAAAAATTATCACCCCTACACCCCCTCTCGACCGCTCTGGGTACGTGGTGTAACCTCAGGGTGGGGGGAGGGGGGATGAAATTGATCATCACAACAAATATCAACATTAGATGGCAATATAATGCAAAATTTAATACTTGAATACATGAATACCCTTCGGAGAGGTAGGTACACGAGAAAAATTGATTCCAAACGAGGTACATAAACTGAAGTACTTGAGAACCGCTGCATTATTTAATGAATGTTTATTTTTTTACACGTAATGTTGGGGGAAAATAGGTTTAGACGTATTTACCATAGAATATTTAAACACGAAAAAATCGTTGAAAAATTGTATTTAAACTTCAATGTCATTGAAACATAAAATGTTCTGGTCAAACATTTTTGGATTTACTGAAAATCGTTATTTTTACTGTTTACCTAATTTGTTGAAAATTTGTACTTAGTTTTGATCAAATCTAATCGATATGTTTTTCAGGATCGGTAAAGAGGGGGGGGGGGGGGGGGGCAAAAGAAAAAAACCAATTTTTGGGGGGGGGGGGGGTGGGTCAAAACGTAACAATCAATTTTTTGACATGTTTCGTGCAACTAATAATTTCTTTAAAATGCCAAATTCACACTACAAATGCAAAAATGCGGCTGTTTATATTGAACTTTCCAGTAAAAATATTTTTTATACTATTCTAACTAATTCCAGTGTGTCAATTGGACTTTTTTATTTCATGTATGATTTTCAAATTTCAAATTTGAGTTTGATACAAATTGAATAAGTCATTTCAAAATGATCAAAGTGATATTACGTTGAATATCCTTTTGAAAGTATTCTTCATCTGAAGTCAAAAATTAGAGTATTTCCTGGTTCTAAGTTCCATCGTATTCATGGTGCGAACGTTAAAATTGTGAAATTTTCCCAACGATAGGAAAATTTATATAGGTGACGCCTTTTTCTCGAACATTTATCATTTCGGCTGTACATTATAAAAGAAATTCTTTTATACGCGAAAGTATATCTCCCATAAGTTAAAATTCCATAATAATAAGAGTAGTAAAGCACTTTGGAAATGTATGGCGCTGAGAAGAGAAACTCGAAGAAAATTTCGGCGTTATTTTGTCGCAAGTTTGGTAAAAAATTTTTCAAACCCCTCGGTAAACGTTAGTTCTTCATCAGCATCGACCCATATACACGTAATTTTAATTTATTATAGCGGAAAGTTCGCTATAGTTCTCTTCCATACTTTTATTGTGTACAGTATCTTATATACATATATACGTACAGTATAGTATGTGGAGCACGGCACGTATAAATCTGGTACGCGAAATCCCACATTGTCGAAAAGAGGCGCTCGTTACACCCCCTCGTATACCGAAATATGTGCGTGCGGTGTAGCTTTCACATTTTATTTAAATTATTAAAAATCATTTTAATATTTTATACGATTTGCTAAGTAAGTCAAGGGCGTCAGTTTGGCATCACCGAGTACCAGTTTTTATCGTCTCTTTTAAATTCTGTTGGATGGAGCCCATTTGTTGAAGCTAATTTATATCCATCGAGTTGGTATTTCTTTTGGTCGAATTTCGCGAACGTATTAAAAATTTCGTCCTGAGTGATAACCTCAGGGTTATTTTTAACGTACCAAATGTTTGAAAATTTTATTCAACGTGTCGTTAGCGTTGATGGTGACGAGGTGAGGAAGAGGAACTTGCAGCGACGAGGTGATTAACACGGCGCATAGGATTTTTAGTAAAACTTGCAAGGTTTGATTCGCTCGTACGTAGGTATTTCGTCGTATATTACGTATGTGTACGCTTCGTAAACGACGAAGAAACCAAATAGCCGTATAAAAGAGGAAACCACCGTGGTAAATTGGCTTTGCATAAATTAAGCTAAACGACAGACGTATATAAAGAGCGCGGGAGAACTTCTTTAAGCCTGTTTTTCATAATCAACTCGAGGTATAGCTTTTGCGACGTTACCAGTCCAAAGTTTCGCTATTCAAGTAATTCGAAACGACGAAGACGACGATGACGCTACGGTAACGTTGCTGATTGTCGAAGACGTAACCGTAGGCAGTAAAATTACAACGATATACGCGACAATCGCGAGTAAATTAAACGTAAAACGTGGCTTTTTATAAATTTAAACAATCCGACCATGTCAACATGACAAGCTCGCGGTGCTCTACCCCTCCCCTCGCAAGTTTTTTTCGGCTCGCTAAAACTTTTATGAGCTGAGGTTTCTGCTAAAGTTTTTATATTTGATACGTGAATACGCGTCATATTAAAGTTCACGTTTGCGTTGCCGTATCGCGATTTTTTATTATGGATGAGAGTTCCGTTGAGGATTTTTTGTTCTCGTTCACGCAGGTTTAGTTTACGATGAAGAATTTTCGTCGAGCTGTGGAATTTTTTAGACCGAATTGAGAGGGCTTTTTGCGACCGTTGTGAGAAATAAAAAGGTTTATGGAGTATGAATGTATTTATTTGACTTTGAAAAGACAATTGTTGTGAACGAAGTACATGTTTCGTAATTTTTTTCATTTTTTACACGAAATAGTATGACTCTAAAATTGATATTTTTTGTAATTTTTTCTTCAGATTTGCATTACTTCATTTGTGTACTTCATTTTGGAAGAAAATTTTTAATTTTAATCAGACAGAAATGTCTAAAATTTCGAATGAACCAAAAGAAAATTTTGTGGAAGAGAGGCATAAAAAATTGTCTCTAGGGGACGAGCAGAAGAGGGTTTTAGGAGTGGAAACACCCCTATTTCTGTACATAAAGGGGCAAGGTATGTTTGGTATCATTTCCATATAATTCAGCTCTCCTGAACTCGAATCAGGCATTAACTTTCCCGATTAAAAATGGAGAAGTGAGCACAATCGTGAAGGAGCGTAGCCGGGTTTATAGGGATGATTTGGCCCTGAGCACCGAATTTTAAATGTTCCAGTGGAAGTGGGTCTTTATGGTCTAAAACCCCCGGGACAAAATTTTTAGCTCGATATCTCAACCCTTACCGGTTCTGGGGGGTTAAATAT
>FIZU01061417.1:0-18280 GCA_900064475.1 Pseudococcus longispinus
GCTGGCCCTCTTATAGCGAGCCCCCTCAACAAAAGAAGCACAAACGATTTCGAGGGGTGCACAATCGAGCACAAACGATTGACACTATTTTGGACCCCATCCCTCTTTGGGAGGGGCTGCGTCACGTCAGCCCCTCCCAATGCCCTTTTAAATTACTCTAAGAACGAAGTGAGCACAAACGAAAATTTTACGTGCACAATCAAACACAAACGATTGCACCCATTTTCGGCTCTTGTGCTCATTTGGGAGGGGCTGGCTTGACGGACCCCGAAAAATGTGGACCATGGTTATTTTATGAACGAGTTCAGTTGAAAGACGCCCTTTTAAGAGGAGAAAATTGATGGAATAGTAGTACTAATTTTTGTATTCGCCTTTTAATTATGCCTTCATTTTTTTATGCTTACCAACCGTATCATGTTGATCTCGGCTAGGATGTAATTCGATTATTTTGTCCATTAGCGAACTAGTGGGAGAAATATTGAATTCCTGTATTAGAGACAACATGCCCAATTTCTAGACAATTGTTTTTTTCCCTAAATGAATATTTCAGGCTTCATATACCATAGCTAATGACTCCTCTCTAATCAAAATTCAACACCATTGTCCCTACAATGAAAAAAAAATTCCACTCCGCATGGTAAATCAACTCGACATTGAAATCTCAAACTCGCCACAAAAACCCCCAATCGCTCCGCAAACACGAAAAAATACACGACCCCTTTACAAAAATTTGGATACGTTAACTCGATACAAAAAGAAACACCCACATCCATCAACCTTCAGACCCGTGAAAGCATCCATTGTCCTATATTTCCATCTAACTGTTAATTTTTTTCTGTGGTCGACGGTTTGAAAATGCACTACATCGACCAACATCCACCTTCCACTTTGCAGCTTGCCGAGAGACCGGAGTTATTCGATGTTTCTAAAACACCTGCCTGTTTGCCAAACTCCTCCGAATCTGAAAATGGTTGCGGCATTTTCAACCTCATCCCTGCATCCGACCGCGCACCGAACAAATCCCTGCATTTTTACAGACTGCCGAAAAGCCAGATTAAACGAATGCCAACCCTCTTATTCCCCTTTTTTCTCCCTTCTCTCGGTTCTTTTAATAGTTCACCGACGAATTCGCGTTCGTGTAACGTGCGGTTTTGCGAAAATTTCTGCATCCTAGTCATCAAAACAACGACAAGTGAAATTTTCGTTGCTTTTGACGACTCTGGTGTCTTTTTTTTTTCCGAAAAATCTGCGGATTAGCGATACATTGTGAAGAGGGGACTACTTCTAACGAATTCCGCGTAATTTACTCGGTTAATTAGGACTTTGAACGATAAGGCTTTTTGCTGGCTGCCGTCGCAACAGCAGAAAAAATACTCCTGTAATCTGCTTAACTTTTCAATTTCCACCGAGCTCGTAAAATTGAAAGGAAACCTCGAACTGTAAATGGATTCCAGCTTATGATTTAATTTACGTGATGAAAAAAGCCATCCAGGTAATTCGGTTCGGTTTTTTTCGTATATTACTTTATACTTCGATAGAATCCTCGTTTTCTTTCGTTAGCCGCGGTTGTAATTTATAGAATCGTGAAACTGGATTCACCGCCAGATAAAACCATCTATGGAATTGGAAAAAATGGCGAAAAAATTAGTCGCCAGCGTCTTTGAATAGGCAAGGGTCCAATGGACGCATTAGATACGCAGTAGGTAACAAAAAAAAAGACGCTACGACGAGATACCAATTTCCCCGCGGGTGTTAAACAACGATAGAGAGAAAAAAAAGCCCCACCATCGTATTCTCCTGCGGCTTTCTATATCGACGGACAATAAAAGTGCTCTTTCCTTTGCACAATGAACGCATCGTATATATCGTTAAAGAAAACAAAGCTTATACTTGAGAATTGGTAAAAGGGCAAGGGGAAAAAAAGGATATTATATCGAAATTCGTCCATTACGAGGATGAACGTACGTATACGTCCAGGTATATGGCAAAATGCAAGCTCGGGCTTGGGGTAGACCTGCATTATGAAAACCTCTCCGGCAACACAGCTACCGTTCGCGCGATTGCAATTACCTGCCGATTTCGTATCGGTATATTTCACCAGCAATAAGCGCCAGATGTGTGCGAGGCCATACTACACTACGACACTCTATATACAGAACAGACGCACATATTCGCGTATTCTCATCGCACACTTACGACTGCGACGACATACGAATACCTATTGGTACCACCATTCACGCCACGTGTAAATTTGCTCGATCCTTTCGCTTGAAAACGAATCTGATAAATTGAAACCTTTGTAATTAAAATTATATAACTCGCGCACTTATTTCTTACCCCCTCTGGTCCTTCGTTCGGTATACACGTTCCATTTAATTATTCCACCTTCTACAATTAAATCATTCGCATAAGGTTTTCGCGCACAAAGATCTTCCTTTGGAGTTTTTAATTGGCACCCACTCCGTTCGACTTATCATCATCAACGTCGACGTATATACCTACCAAACACACGAGCTTCGCGGCAAAAATGTGTGACCCGAATTCCTCGACGCTAATTTTCATAATTTACCTTACGAGCGAGGCGAGGTTCATCAACCGAAAGCTTTCACATCGTGTCGTCATTTTTTAACCCTCCGTAGCGAGCAAATTTTCCTCTAATCTAAAATCACATCCTAAACCGAAAGTTGCTTTCTGTTTATTACATCATTCGTGAATTGATAAAAGTTCGTTGATGAAATAAAAATTTCCGATCACGACTCCGTGTGTATGTAGATTCTGTCGCAGGGTCTAATGCGGAAGAAAAATTTCAATCGGAAATGTCAGTCTAGTTCAGTCAATTAGGATGGAATTTTGAGACAGAACTTTACATTGAAAATGGAGATGATTCTCTTGGAAACTCTACTAAATCACCAATAACTACCCACAAAACTCAAAAAATTTAATGTTGAAAAATTTCAAAATTTTGAACACCATTTGCGAAATGGGGGTTCAAGTCGAAGAGCCAAAGACCCAACATTTTTCCACGTTTTTTTGACGTTACTCCGCAAATTTTTTGATCGCCCCCCATCTTTCCAAAAAAAATAATAAAAGGTCAAAGACCATCCACCCTCATTGTCACTCGTCAATTGGGAAGACAAAGTGAAAAAACAGACTTTATTTGCACGTTTGAAACGACAGAATGGAGAAGGAAATTGAAGTTGAAAAAGCCAAAATTATAACTTCAGACACCCGTAAATTTTTTCCTCGAAATACTAGAATAATCGAGGAGAAGAATGATCAAAAAAGTAAATCTGAAAACTCTTCTCTTTTTCATTTTCAAAACTATCGAGTTGGTACGTTTCCCATAAATATGGATTTTCTGGCCAAAATAAGGGTGCTACGAAAAAAATGCAAGGGATGAAAATTGTAGAGCTTGAAATTCTCTTTCTCCAAAGAGCTATTACTTTTTTCTAGGAAGCTTAGTTATCAAGATTTTTGCAGTCAAAGTTGTTTCATTTTTGAAATTATCGACTTCGTAAATTTCTCATAAAAATAGATTTGCTGGCCAAACTAAGGGTACTACAAAAAAATGCACGGGATGAAAATTGTAGAGCTTGAAATTCTCTTTCTTTTGTGAGCTATTAGCTGTTTTCAAAGAGGCTCAGTTTTCGAGATTTTTTCAGTCAGTGTTGTTCAAACCTAGAAAGGGAAGGGCAAGTTATTCCCAAAACAGACAGAAACGAATTTTTGGTGGGAAGTTGCCAAAGAGCCCAAAAATTCACGAAAATGTCTACCTTTTCTTCAGGAAATTAAGAAAAAATTGCATTTTGGATCAGATTTATTCAATTTTTAATCTTTCTTGCTTCACTAATGTCACCCTTCGTTCGCCCTTGTGGTTTACCGAACAGAAATTCACTGAAACCTTGTTTTCAGCTGTTTTGCTTGAATTGAAAAAAATAGGTAATTTTTTAAATAAAATGAAGAATTTAATTTCAATTTTCTAAAAATTTGTTTTTTTTAAAACTCGAATGAGAAATTTCCTTCTAAACAAACAAAAAATCTGGAAAATTAATTTTTAAAAAAAATTAAAAAATTTTTTGATTTTGAAAAGGTCAAAAAATTTAGTGTTAAAAAAAACACAAATTCAAAAATTTTTATAAAAAATAAACTAAAAAATTTTGATTTGAAAAAATAATGCCAATAGCCTTAAAAAGTTCAATTTTAAAAAATGTAAAAAAAGTAGTTGCATTTTGAAAAAAATTGAAATATTTAATTTAATTCAATCAAAAATTTTGCAATGAACCCAAAAATAAAATTTTAAGTTTCTTAAATTTTACGAAACAAAATACTCCATTTCATAGCAGCAGACTACAGCAAAGAATATAAATCATGGTCCATTTTTAAATCTCATAATCATTAAAATTCAAATCACTAATTTTAAAAAACGCTCCACAAACCGCTCAACAATATGACCAATCAGCCTCTCAACGCCAGCATTTCGCTCCTTTTCAACGCTCACTGCTTACTTGAAAGTACGGCCTCAGCCTACTTCTGCAATTTTTCCAATTGAAACTCGTCGATAATCATTCCGCAGTATAGAATTTTTCTCGAAATACGTTTCGTCACGACCTCAAAACGATAACTTATTCCATTTACGTAGTAGATTTACTTTTCTCCCCTTTTCAAGAGTACCTTTAAGCTACACTTGAACTCAAAAGCTTCGAGTATTCGGTTCGATCGAATTTCTAGAAAGTTTCGCCATATATTTAGAGACCTACGATTATATTATAAAAACGAAATCAACGCGCCTGGCGTTTTCCACTGTTACGCAATTCGAGGTTATTCAAAAACATTCGCGTATTATCGCTATACAATGAAAAAGTGTATGCATTTAAAAGTCAACGCTTTTAAAACATTACGTAATTATTTTTGGAAATGTTTGGATAATAAGGAAATTTCGAAAAGTTCTGCACGTGGTAGTAACCCGTAGCGAATTACAACACAGTACTAACAAATACAATCATGCATACTTTAGAAACATATTTAACAATTTTCAAAATCCAATATACCAATTCGATGATAAAGTTCGTAAATAACGTTATCAGCAGTGTTACAGTAAACCACAAATAACGGTATTACTCAAGAGACTGCGTAAGATAAACAATATTCGGCGTATAAGCATGCGAGAACAAAGAGTGAGAGAGAACCCAACACAGTGGCATTCAATTAATGGAAAGCATTAAGAGAAAAAAAAAATCGCTTAAACAGAAAAACGCCTTGTTGCTAGGTTTTTATCAGTTCGCAATCAGATTTGAAACGTTTGCGTGAGACAAGGTCGTTCAAACAGCCTCAAAGATTCCAAATCACAAACTTTTCTTAATTTTTTATAATTAATCGAAACGAGTCGAGTATCAATTGCGTATCATTTCGTATAAATAAGCGAAAAGATTCGATCGAGGTGGTTTTTACCAATCTCGAATTTCATTTCCAGGTAAATGGAAAATTGTTCGAAGTATTACGACGATCTTCCGCGTAAGTATTTGAGTAGACGTATTGTTCTCAAATATTCCTTTCAAACGATGAAAACCCCTTCCTCGATGCTTTTCTAAAAAGAGAGTTCGATTTTCACTAACGTACCAACTACCTACCTACTTTTCTCTTTGCTCTCGCACTTTGCTCGAGGATTTATTGTTTTTCACTTCTCTGTGCACTATTCAACCATCATCGCAGAGCCCACTTTTGTCATCGAAATGATATACGAAATTCTTCGACGTTTTTACCACCGAATGGAATTATACATCAAAGGAATATAAATAGGGATTTCGTCGGTAAATTACATATACCTACTTTACCAGGCTCAAGGCACAACAGAAGCAAAAAAGATAAAACCGTTATTTCCGGAATTCGATTGCAAATAATTCCAAAGCCGAGTGTGTAATTCGAGGTTTTCGAATACGTTTTTCATTATACTAGGGGTATGTGTAGGTGGTTTGAAGTTCTATGGATCGATTTGAAGTTTTCTATTTTTTATTCGGGACTTTTTTTTACTAAATGTATTTCACATAGTTTGTCTGATTATTTTTTTCGATTCGATTAAAAAAGAAGGTACATTGCAAAATCAAAACAGCTGGATTAAAGTCCAATTATTTTCGGATTTTAAGAAATTTTGAATCGAAAACCATCGATTTATTTCAATTTGAATGTGTTCAACTTCAAAATAAGATTTTTAAAAACTTTTCAATTTTTTGATAAACTACATTTTCAAGAATTCGGGAATATTCGTTCATCTACATAATTTTTGGAATATTTCGGTGAGTTTCGTACAATTTCGGGCAACATGATCTCATAGGAATTTTTCACCAAAATTCCAAAATTTGTAAATGATTATTTGAAATTTTGACATATGTATCAATTAATTGTAGAATTCGGACATTTTCGGGTAGTTCCGTACAATTTCGGATAAATTCGTCCATATTCGTTACTGCTGAATATTCCAACAATGTTTGTAAAATTTCTGGTTAATTTGCGAGTCTTCTGTATTTATAATATTTCCTGTCCATTTCAGATATTCGGATGCTTTCGGCTATTTTCGTAAAATTTCGGATACTTTCGTTCATTTTCGTTATGTTGAATATTTCAGCAATTTTTGTAAAACTTCTAGCTAACTTGAGCGTCCTCTAAATTGGTAATATTTCCTGTTCACTTCGAATACTCGGATATAATCGACTATATTCGTAAAATTTCGGAAATATTCGTTCATATTCGTAATTTTTGTTGAATATTTCGACCATTTTCTTGAAATGTAGAAGATTACTGATCACCAAGGCAATTTTTCAATACGATTTGAGTTACATTCTCAGATGGTTGTTCTAAATAAATCGGGCATTTTCGGCTAAATTCGTAAAATTTCAGATATATGCGTTCATTTGTGCAATTTTGAAATTAAGGAAATTGACGATTCGTAATATTTGCAAATTTTGTTTGATTTTGAATACATTTTGAAACATTTGGAAAACATTCCTCCAGGTCGAGGGTAAAACTAACAAGTTTTTTATTTCAAAAAAATCAAAAATTTTGAATTATTTATTCATTTTTTGCATAACATAACCTTATTGTTCCGTAATGTTTGAAACGAAAACTCATTGACCAAAATCAACCAAATGAATAATCATGTTCATCTAAAACCGCATTAGAACATCAAAACTTCACCTTATATGCATCGGGAGAATTCCATTTATTAAAATTTTCCAACCATTTCTACAGATAAGAAGATAATTTTTCAAACCCTCGTATCTACTTTGTTTATCGTTGCAACAACGATTTCCGAGTTATTTTCATACAATATCGACAATATTTCCCAAACTTTTATTCCAGCTTATCGGCGCATATTTCCAATTCATTACTCAAACTCTCAACTTATCAACCGATAGGTGGTCCGTAGTCGTATTTTAGAACAATTTGCTTTTGCCTCCTTCGAGGCTTCAAGGCATAACACACAGAATGCATTAGACAGAACCATTATCGTGCACCACCTGGTACCCCATCAATCCTTATGGCGATATTCTTATACCCATGGCCGACTTAAAAAAAAGACTCGTTTGACGGTACTGTTTCATTTATAACGATAAATATATCATATACGACTGGTGTACCATCAATAAAACGTCACTACGACAAAGCCGTAATTAATACACGACTAAATGACAAAGCAGAAACCATCACTATTGATAGATTTCACTCTTTGTCAACACTTATGTTCGGCTTTTCTTAGCATATATGAAATTTCTGCACGAAATCGTCCTAAGCCATGTACTATAAGAAGCATGAATCGATGATCATGCACCTGTGCTCATCATATATGAATTTTTCAGCAACTATTCGTGTATGGAATATCGCGATTATGTACACACGTCAATATACGAGTAAGTATCATCTTCCATTTTCGGATGTTTCAAGTTTTGTTTTACGACTGGCAGCCATCTCGATGCTTAAAAAAAACATTTCCCTCGGATAAAGTTCTTTTAGAAAAAAAAAACAACCAACCCAACTCTAATAAGTAATATAAAAATTTCAACGTCGACGGTCAACCGCAAGGTGTATATTTTCGTTAGTAATAAGCCCAGCGCTTCGTTATAATCGTAAAAAATCCACCGCCATTAAACCGAATCTTTTCTTAGAAAATGCGCTTTCTTACCACATTATCTTCCGATAATCTTTTAATGCACCGTACCCGCTTTTTCCACTGGAACAATAAGCCATATACATAAAACCCATGAATGTTTAAAACGCCCACTCGCCTCTCCCCGTCTCGCCTCGTAAGTAGAATATAAATGTTTTAACATCTTCCGTCCGCACAATGTGATTGCTTCGGTTAAATAATTGATGTACGTGAGGTTCGTACGTTCAATTATTAATGCATTACTTGCTCTACCCTCTTGCCAGAAATGGGACTTCCATTTTGTACTTTAATACATCCCTTATTCCTAAAAATCCAGAAAACTTCTTTAATATATAATGGCATCCTTACTAAACTTTTTAATGATACTATTCTCTTATGATTTTCTTTTCACTATTTTTTTTCTTTTTACATATTTTATATATACCGCAGATCTTCTTGCTCTACCCTCCTTTCTCCTCTCTAAGTAGTATTTTTCTTCTATCTCGTTGGTGATTATTTTTCCACGTTTGCTCGTTCTACCAGCACCAGAGGCCCAACCTCGAAATATGGTACCTGAAATGAACGAATTTCTATACCGAATCTTTGCTATTTTGTGCACGAATTTCGACGTATATACGAGTTCTTGAAACGGTGGCTTATCGTGTATCATTCATAATACACGAGTTGTTGGTTATTGACCGCTATAGATATGTTGGAAATAACGTCGATAAAATCTATTTCTCTGGATGATGAGATTTTTTCCACGTATACATTTGGTAAGTACGAGCTCGAAGTTTTTTCTATTTTTTCCTTGCTTGGAGTAATCATTTAGATGGTAAATGAAGAGTGATACGATATCGATGTTTTCAGCGGGATGTCTGCAGGTCACAGAAGTCATAGAAAAGTCATAAATTTCAAAAAGGGGTCATGGAAGTCTTGGATTACACAAAAAAAATCATTGGATCGTAGAAAAGTTGTGGTTTTATTGTTGAAGTCATGGATTTCTGACTTTTTATTGGACAAAATTCAGATTGAGTTATAATCAATTTGATTTTTTTCCATATTTTCTTTGAACTTTTTTTCTCGTTACTAATGACAGAGTGTCTTAACAAGTGCTGAAAATGCTGAAAAAGTCCTCCATTTTACAAAGTGGTACTGAAAGTCGGAAAAGTGCTGAAAAAATTATGAATATGGCTCAAAAGTAGATACTCATTTTCTTCGTTGAAATTCATTAAAAATCCTTTTTTTTCAATAAGTCATCTTGTAGTAATTTCAGCTTTTGAATGCCTTTCATGTGAAAATTTTCACCCTATAGCTTCTCTCTGGCTGAATAGAGTAATTTACTTTCTTGAAACCCTAATAATAATGAGCTTTTTTTTCAAAAATCACATTCCTTCTCACCATCCCTCTTCTGCGAATACTGTTTGACTAGGACACTGATGAATTCAACTTATTCCATTATTTTGACTTTTTCTTTCAAATTTGAAAATTTATGGACCTCGATGCTTGATGACACATTTTCTGGTACACGTCAAAAAATGCTTAAAAAATTACAAAATTTTGATTTTCTGTCTCAAATTTGAAATTTTTGAGCCTCGGTGCTTGAAGGTCATGGAAAAGTCACGGATTTCCAACAAAAAAATCCAGTTAAACACCCTGTGGTCAGTCATCACCCACATGAAAAAAGAGCATTTCCATCAAACGCATCTAATCTCTTCGAACACCGCCAGTACCATTTCCTGCTTAAAATGTTTCATTATTAGATAAGTGCCACGATTATCAACTAGTCGTCCTATGATATATCCTGGTACGTAATTGGATATCATGTAGATTGGTTAATTCTTTACATTACCCAATTGAATATCTCTTCAATTCCAGCATAATCAAAAGCATATTTAAAAAATCAACGTTTTCAAGTACACGACGATCACGCTCATGCGCAACTCGTACTACGCACGCGTATCGCAGCCTACGCGCCAAGCCAGATACGATGGCGATGGTAACGAGCAAAAAAAGCAATTTCAACGATCCGGGGTTATTTATATTATCAACATGTAAGTTGTACTTTTCGATATAAATTATCTAGCGACCTTGCCATTAAATAGGTTCGATTTTCAGAACATGCTCGCCAACAACACGACTTCACGTCCGTTGGTTATAATTACTACGAGTTGATTTCATCGTCTAGTCGATGGGGTAACCGATTGACCTAGTTTTCAATCTGTACGCTACGAATTGGTTGAAATTTTCCAAAATCGCATAGGACTGGTTTCGCCAATGCTGGTGGCGGTGACTACGTCCGTTCTGTTCTTCCATTTTACAAGCAGGTATTATGCGGCAGAACATCTGCACTTTGGGTTTCAGAACATGGTCTCTTTTAGCTTTCTCGAATATCTGTTAAATCTCAAGCATAAATACAGAAGGGTGTCTTTATAGTTATGTCGAAAACACGACGCCGCCGCGTGTACTCGTATTACTCGTCAACCAACGCAGCACATGAAATAACGTACATAAAAGCCTCTTCGGTCTCAGGATCATTATAAATGCTCGAGCTGTGTACTGTGCACTCTCGCATACGTATCATACACGTACAGTACGTACGCGATATCTGTGCACAGAATCGTTTTCAAACACTTCCACTTCGCACAGCCTCGACTAAGTCTTCTTCATCGTGAGTTTTGTACGTAGTACAATGAAAAAGAAGGGTGGAGGATTTATTATACGTTCATCTTCGACCATTCTGAATTTTCATCAGATTTTAGGGCTTCGGTGTGCTGAATAGCTGGCTTGTTGTTACTTTCTATGGTGTGTATTTTTTTTGCTTCGTTGGGTCTTTCCAAGTAGAATATTTACGTTGCGATTTTTCAAATGTAGTCGTACAAAAACGCTGTTGTACGAATGCGATGCTCTATCGACTGGTGGAATTTTTATCTTTTATGTGTATGTAGTAGCTGAACGAGATACCTTTCTATGTATAATATTTTCGCCTCTCTGTCAAGTCTTCAAATTTATTTATTTTTCGCTGGGTTGAACTTTTTGAATACTTCAACTTGAAACCAGTTCAATTTCTTCACTAGTTTGATATACATATTTTTTTTTGTTTGAAAAAAAAAATGTCTTCGGTCCTCTTGTATTGTTTTTGCCATACGTAAAGGATTACATTTCATATTGTCCTTTTGTGATTTTTCAATGACTGTGCGTAGAATTTACTTCAAGTTAGCTGTGACCCAATTCACAGTCCTTCAATTCGATCCATTCAACTGTAGAACCAATCTGAAAAAAATTGAATGCAAAAAACATCCCAAAGGCTGAAAATTCACCCTTTCCTTCGTCGTTATTTAAAATAATTTGGGAAATTTTTTCCTAAACATTCATTCCAGTTTGATTATCATACATTCGAATCGATACTCATTTAAATATTCTCGAAACCATCTTTCTATACGACCATCTCGTTCGTCATGTCAGTTGCACACGGTAAAAGAAAACACAACGCGCGCACGTGAAGGAGGAAAAAAAAGCATACGAGTACACCACCGCGACGAGAAACCACGATGAGAATTTCTCATCGAAACTGAAAAGGGTACCAACACAAGAGGGTCATAAGTAGTGAAATGAACGTACAAGACCATAAGGGAATAGAAGACGAGGGCGAGTAGAGTATGCCGTATAAGTAGATATATCGGATATGCAGAATAATTTATTTTTCAGATTATTGATTCGTTGCACAGAGCGTTTTTCGCGTGACATCATTAATTAAGGTTATCAGCGAACCGGCCATCGCATAGCCAGCGCAGAAATAAAGTGCTAGAAGCTAATTAAATGTTAATAAAATACGACCATTACCCTTTCGAGTCATTAAGCTATTCAACGACCGCTGAAAATTACATCCAAGAAGGCAAAGAGTGAAAAATCACTCCGGGATGACACAAACAATGCGACTCTTTTCTAAATCGACGTTATTTTGTAAAAAAAAAAAACTTGCTCGAGTTAGCTTCGACTGATAGTACAGTGCAACAATGACGAATATAATTACACAACTTATTCTGGGCCCTGGAATTGTGTTAAGAATTTTTAATTGAATATACCTACTACCTATATTAACCGAAGATAATACATACGTTGGGAAACTGATGCATACGCCAGCGATATACGTTAAGCTAGGCAGGTATAATGGCAGTTCAGCCAAGACCAACGAACGAGTAAATTTTTCGAAAATTATACACATTACGTACCCTTCGACAGTCGACAATCGTCGTCGAGTAATTAAGCCGACAAAATATCCGCATCTGTTACACTACGAGCGTATCGAATTACATAGAATCGATACAATGCATTTTTTTTCCACGTGAAAGTGAAATACTAAATGACATTCGGATCGTGGTAATTTGAAAATGATGAAAAAATTCTATCGAATAGGAAAAAAACACAGGGCATGTTGAAAAGATACAAAAGTAATTCGAGTATACGAAACAGAAACGTATTCATTGGTTCATAAATCTTCGCAGCGTTGAAACTGCATACAAAGATGTTGAGAACAGAGCTAGAGAACAGCATGTTTTTATATGTATGATTTTCCGAAGGGATCAGTTATCAGTTTATCGATCTAGTCGTTCCTGATCAAGTACCAACTGTTTCTACTTTGAATGATACAACCATTTCTTCCACAAAGACAACACTTTGGAAAATAATTCATAACCTCTTGGTTGAAGAATTTCAAGCTGAAGAGTGCTTCGTACGTCATTCTTTAGGCGTTTTCATTAACAAGCATTACAGATATGGCTTAAAAACAATTTCATGAAACGTTATGAACGTTTTCAATGGTTCACAATATTCGTCAGAAAATAGCTAAACAACGAACACATGTGTATGGATTTCACAAAGGAATCAAAAAATCGAACTAGTTACTACTGAAGAAGTAACTAAATTTTAGAGACAGTAATTTCGATACATTGCATGAAACATTATGAACGTTTTCAATAGTTCACAATCCTTGTAAACAAACATTCAGAATTCAGAAAAGAATCAACACATATTACATGAAGTTTTCAAAAAGACCAAACTGATCTAGTCACTCCTGAGTAACTAGATCTTAGAAACCATGTTCAGAGCTCAGGACAAAAATGACACGTATTACATGAATTTTTAAATTATCAACTAATCGATATAGTCACTCCTGAGTGGATAACTAAATCATAGAAACAGTAATAACTTACAATACATTGCATGAAACATTACGAATGTTTTCAGAAACAGAAATATCTTGAGTACAATATATTACACGAAATATTATGAACGCTTTCAATGGTTCACAATGTTTGTATATACAACGATCAGAAAACAACTGAACAACGAACATATGTGAATAGATTTCACGAAGGGATCAAAAAATTGATTTAGTTACTACTGAGTACGTAACTAAATCTTAGAAACAGTCTTTGAAGGAAACAGTAATAACGTTCGATACATTGCATGAAACGTTATCAACGTTTTCAATGGTTCGCAATATTCGTATACAAACGATGAAAAAACATCTATACAACGAGCACGTGTGTATGAATTTCCCGAAGAGCTCGAAACATCGATCTAGTCACTACCGAGTAAGTATTAAAAAATCGATTTTGTTACAACTGAGTATGTAACTAAATCTCAAAAACAGTTTTCGAAGGAAACAGTAATAACGTTCAATGGATTGCATGAAACGTTATGAACGTTTTCAATGGTTCACAATATTCGTATAGAAACGATCAGAAAGCAACTAAACAACGAACACACGTGTATGGATTTCACAAAGGAATTAACTGAAAAAGTAACTAAATTTTAGAAACAGTAATTTCAATACATTGCATGAAACATTATGAACGTTTTCAATGGTTCAGAATCTTTGTGAACAAACGTTCAAAATTCAGGAAAGAATCAACACTTATCACATGAAATTTTTGAAAGACCAACTAACTGATCTAGTCACTCCTGAGTAACTAGATCTTAGAAATCGTGTTCAGAACTCAGAAAAAAACCAACACGTATTACACAAATTCTTCAACAGGATCTAACTAGATCTTAGAAACAGTAATAACATTGAAAACATTGAATGAAACGTTACGTACATTTTCAATGGTTCACAATCTTTGTGCACAAACGTTCAGAAAAAAGCCCACACACGTGTTATGAATTTTCCAAAAGGATCATTAAGCAAATCGATCTAATTTAGTTACTTCTCACAAACTATTCGCCCTTTTCTGTAATTGTCTATATTTTTGAGAACTCGTAAAATATTTCGCAATTTCTTCGTTGAAACAATTCGAAGCTAAAAATAGTGTATAATTTTTCCAACCAAAGGTTAGCAATCTTTCTGTACCAAAGTACAAAGATATACTACAGAAAAAAATTCCAAGTCCCAACCCACCAGCGATTACACATTGCTAATAAAATACGACCCAGAGAAAAGGAAACTCTAGCTGGTAAACACGGACATTAATTTGAATAAGAAATTTGATAATTAAGTTGTTTTCGTACCGTTATACGAAACCAGTACTCGACGACACACTTTGGAAAAAACGTTCTAACTCGCGTTCTACGTAAAGAATATGAGCAGTAAGGGCAAGTAATAAACACCATCAACGACTAACAAAATGAACCAAAAAATACTAACCAACTTGCAGCACATTGTCGACGCAATTATTTTCCAATAATTTTAATCCTTTGTAAAAAGCTAAATTTTGATGTTCCGTACTGGACGAGGTATTGGATGGTACTCGTGATAACGACGAGTACATACAAATATCGCGTTCATTACGTGGAAATGACCAATATATGATCCTCCTTTGGACGGGCTCCGGTATCCGGTCGTATCTTTCTTCTATCCGTTGGAATGGAATATTCTCAGCGACCACTTTGGCCGTAATGTCCAACAGCGAATCAGGATTACGCGGGCCACCACACCTGTAACTCGATGAAGCCGCATTTCCGAATAAAAATCCGCCGACGCCACCGAATTCAGAAGGCGATGCCCCGAAACCGAACCGCGAACAGCAATACCTCTTCGCATTTGAGGACATAATAGCCACAGGAGAAAAAAATTAATTAAGCCGCAAATGCTGCTTCGCTATCACAAACGCATTCTTGTACACATTGGAAAAAAAATAACACACAACGAACGAGCAACGACCATCGGACTAACACTGAATACACAACGCGTTACCACGACCAACCAATAGCACTGAACACGCACGCAGAACTCAGAAGCCACTCTCATTCCCTAAAATCGTCGAAAGGAACAGGAAACAAGCGCGAGTTAAGGCAATTTATCCCCACCGCTCGTTAAAGATAGTACTCCGAATACAGCTGATCTCGTACCGCACCGCGTCCTCTGCGCGGGTCAGCGTTTGTTTATGTATACCCCACCAATTTAATATGCAAGCAAGGTGCAGTGCCGACAAAGACAACCAAGATTGAAGAACTTAACGGCGACAGTGATAACCAAAGTACGCGTATCGCGAGTATGTCATTAACAGCGTTCACTGCTGCGATCGCGGTTGTGTTTTGAATTTAATCGTAAGCTCGTACGAATCGTATCATCTTGTAACGTAAAACGCGTAAATATACGATTTATACGTCAACATGTAGACGTTCAACTTTGCACCGCGATGCCGGAGCTTTAAATATATTTTTTACTATATCGCTGACTCGTTTACAAGTGTTTTCAGGCACCGTTTTATATCGTTCCATCTTTACACATCGAATAAATACACAAACCTACCTAGCACGCTACGAATAAAAATTTACTTACTAAAAAATAGTCAACATGAAATCGACGCCTTCTGTTCTAAATTTTTGCGAAAAAAAATAATATATCAGGCTCGAAGTTTTATTTTTCTCAGTCCGGAATTCTTTACATAGCAAATGTGTCGCCTGACGCAGGATTTTTTTATTTCATAAACATCGTGAATCTTTTGATTTAGAATCATAACTAGTTTAATAAATTACCAGCATTAGACAATTCTCGACAATTTTTAGAATTGAAATATCCCCTGAAATATACCCCAAGAGGAGGTAGCTAACCTTTGCATAATGCATAATATTTTGGTGAATATGAAAACTTATGGTTTGATGGTACCAATAAGCGAAATGGGAAGAAGTTCGATTCAGGTGGCCTTGGGAAATTGTTAACCCTTGGTATAATACCGACCCACATTTTGAAAACAATTTCATGCTAGAGAAAAATCGTTCACTGGTTTAAAGCTACATTTCATTTCGAACGAAATTACTCGTCACATAAAAATTGAAACCAAGTAGTGAAATGTGAACGAAAGTTGGAAATTTTGTTTCGAATGAAGTACCAACGAAAATGAGTTGAAATTTACGATAGAATTAGAATTCTACCATTTGAGTATAGACAGTGTATATTTAGTTCGAGTCTTCCACTTAGAAAGTTAGAATTGGAATTTGGAAATGAAAATCATAGTGTCCGACATCTAGTGGCCACTACCGGAAATAGCCAACATGATGTTATAAGGGGAAAAGTGGTTTTTTAGATTTTTTCCAAAATGGAGCAGGTTTAGGTGAAATTTTTATAGGACTTTATTTTTAGGAAATAAAAATCCCCATCGACAGGTATATTTACCGGTATCTTTATATGGGATTTTCGCCGAGATAGGCCTCTTTAAAGATTGGCATGATACTGAGAAAATGCAATTTTTCACTTTTTATTCAAAATTGAGCGGATTTAGATGGAATTTTTATAGAACGTGATTTCAAGAGAATAAAAATTCCGACCGAATGGTATATTTACCAACATTTTACGTTTATTTTTCACCGAGATAATTTCGTTTGAAACTTTCAAATGGATGCCAATATAAATATACCATTCTATCGAATTTTCATTCATTCCTTTAAAATCTGTTTCTAGCAAAATTTCATCAAAATTGACTAAATTTTGGATAAAAATTAAAATATGGCATTTTCTCCATGTCGTGAAAATATTGAAAAAGGATTTTGTAAGCTATGAAAGTATGAAGAAGGAGAAACATAGAAATATATTGCGTTATGGTTTTCAATATTTTTTTGGCCAAATGACAGCATTTAGACGACATTTTTTCAGGACATGATTTTTGGACATTTATATTTTCTATTGATTAACATGATAAATTGCTTAATTCGCTCATTATTAAAGCTATTGCGCAAATTTTTCCTCCATTTTCATCAATCTATATGCGTCAACTTTAAATTACAATTACTCGAAAACAAAATCGACAACTCAATTTTTTTTTTTGAATTTCGTATGCAGAATTTCATCCCCTTTTCTATGGTAACTTTTTTGGAAGCTTGTAGCATTTAATTTTGCTGATAAAATTTTTTGAAATTTGAAATAATCATGAGATTGGAAAATGCAACCAATAAAAATTAACGTCACCAACTGTAAGTGATGTGTAAGAAAAAAATTCATATCAATCGATAAGAAATTTTGAGATTTAAAAATAGTTCCTTGATATAACACAGTGTGACCTAATAGAAAAGGTCAATGGTTTTAAAAATGAAAAAAACAAAACAAAACAAAACAACCTTGAAACTTTGACTGTAAAAATCTCGAAAACTAAGCCCTCTAGAAAAAAAAATACTGGATTACTGCAGAAAGAGAATTTCAAGTTCTACAATTTTGATTCCTAGCATTTTTTTCATAGGACCCTTAGTTTGGCCGAAAAATCCATGTTTATGGGAAATTTAGCTCATATACAAAATCGTTGGTTTTCAAAAAGATAAAAAAAATCTCATAAACATGAATTTTCTAACTAAGCAAAGGGACCTACGAAAAAAATTATAAGAATCAAAATTGTAGAGGTTGAAATTCTCTTTCTGATGAAAGAAATTAGTATCTTTCTAGGAGGCTTAGTTTCCGAGATTTTTGCAGTCAAAGTTTCATTTTTTTTCATTGGTCTCAAAACCATTGACTTTATATGAGCTAAATTTCCCAAAAATATGGATTTTCTCGCCAAACTAAGGGTCATATGAAAAAAATACTAAAATTCAAAATTGTAGAACTCGAAATTCTCTTCCTGATACAGCCGATTAAATTTTTTCTGAGAGGCTTGTATTCAGTGTTGGAAAAACCGAAATATTTCAGTTTCGGTTTTCAGTTTTCGGTTTTCG
>FIZU01061432.1:0-10077 GCA_900064475.1 Pseudococcus longispinus
TTTGAATTGACAATTTCGACCCAAAAAATTACAATTTTGACAAAAATGACAGTTTGTACCAAAAAATGGTAATACTGACAAAAAATGATGAGTTGACAAAAAATTACAATTTTTACCTAGAAATGACAATTTTCACCAAAAATGGCACTTTCTACCTTGAAATGAAAATTTCCACTTTGAATTGACAATTTCGACCCAAAAAATTACAATTTTGACAAAAATGAAATTTTGTACCAAAAAATGATGATTTCAACAAAAAATGATGAGTTTGACAAAAAAAGACAATTTTTACCTAGAAATGGCAATTTTGACCAAAAATGACAGTTTTTATCTTGCAATGACAATTTTTACAAAAAAAAAACGATTTCAACCAAAAATGACAATTTTCACTTTAATTGACAATTTTGACCCAAAAAATTACAATTTTGACAAAAATGAAAGTTTGTACCAAAAAATGATGATTTCAACAAAAAATGATGAGTTTGACAAAAAATGACAATTTTTACCCAGAAATGGCAATTTCAACCAAAAATGACAATTTTCACTTTGAATTGACAATTTTGACAAAAATGACAGTTTGTACAAAAAAATGGTAATACTGACAAAAACTGATAATTTCGATCAAAAATGATGAGTTTGACAGAAAATGACAATTTTTACTTAAGAATGGCAATTTTGACCAAAAATGACTTATCTTGAAATCACAATTTTTACAAAATATAACGACTTGGACCAAAAAAAACGATTTTTACCTTGGACAATTTTGACCAAAAATTCACAATTTGGACAAAAAAAAACATTTGATGAAAAATGGAGATTTTGACCAAAAATTACACTTTCTACCATGAAATGACAATTTTGACTAAAAACTGAGAATTTAAACCAAATATGACAGTTTTGTCGGTTTGTTCGTAAGGTGAATTGATAATAAATAAATCTGAATCTGAAGGGGCAAAATTTTATAATTTTAAAATTTTCGAGTAGTTTGGTGGAAACCATGGGTTCAATTTTCCCACTGTTCCCTTTGAATCTGGTCCTGACTTTACTCAATTCTTGAGTCAAAAAGTCAACTCTGCAGTATGACTCTTTTTTTAATTAACTTGGAATTTCTTCTCAATTTAAAAAAAAAAATTCAACTTGAAAATCATGAAAAAAGTAACCAAATTACTTGAAAAGTAATCAGTTGTGCCTGTTTTGGTAATTGATTGAAACAAAAATGGTCTCTTTGAGGTTGAGCACTTTCCCCAATTCCAAAATTTATCATTTACTTTTGATATCTAGCCTATTTAATTGAAATTTGACAAAAAAACGAATAAATTGTCTTCCGGGTAGATACTCAATTTTAATTTTTTTTCCCTGAGAAACCTCACCAGCTCCTTTTCCCTTCTGTCCTGTCACTCTGATGAAGATCATCACATACCTACATAAAATAATAAATTTGGAATAAGGCAGCTATTTTAAAACATTCCTCATTCGACTCTATGACGTGATTTTCAACAAATAAAAATAAAATCAAGAGAAACCAGAGAGAGAGGTATTTTCTCATAAGATTCACCCCTTTCCTACGCTTGTCTCTGCATCACGTTCATTTATGCATATTCAGAACAGCAATCTAATTCCAAATTTCTATCAAAACAAGATCCCATAAGGAGCCTCGTCGATAAAATCCAATTCAGGTGAAATTATTTTCCAATACGGTCGAAATTTAGCATCGTTTATTACGGCGACGATTTATTTGATAGAAAATTAAACATAAACAGTGGTGAATTGAGCTCAAAGTATACAATAAATACGATAAGTGAGTAAAAAACTGAAACCTTGGGATTGTTGTTTCATTCGTAACTGTTTCTCAATCATGCGAAAATCGTTAATCGACACGATGACAAGTAATTAACAGTATATCGTTAAAATTTGAATATTTATACGAATAGCATCGAAATACGAGCAAGAAACCTTATTATACCTAATCCGTAATGGAAAAGTAAACACTCGAGAAAGAATTGAATACCCAACAATTTTTTCTTCTCAGATCGAAAAAATCCTCCAATCTTACCTTTTCTTCTAATCAAGTAAGCGTATCTCCTGCGAGGCGTTACTTTTCTACGTATGAAATAATCACCAGCGAAAAATATGTTTAATTTAATAATCAGTGTTTATGGTTACCACCTCCTATTGTATGTATTTCAATTGGAAACATCAAATGTATATTAGCTTTAAAAATACTGCAATTTGTATGGCCGCTTTGAAATTAGTTCAAGGTTGTTCTAATTTATCATCGAGTATTTAAATAACATTTTTTCGCCAATCGAATTCACTTAGATACGTAAAAATATCGACGAGGAAAAAAGCCCCCAAAACGTTTTTCTTGTCTATTGAAAATGCATTTGAAGGAAAACTCGATGAAATTTGTATCTAATTAAATAATACGTAATGTTTCGTGCGACATTGAATTATCTACGTAATATAAATATAAACGAAATACATACCGGAACGGTGTTATCGACTTTTTGCTGCGAGGTATTTGAGTTTTCATCACAAAAATTACATTTATCGGACGATTCCCAGTCTTTTTCCTCCATTTGTTTGCCTTCGTCTTTTAAATGAACATTTTCCATTAAAAGTTGCTGGTAATGCTGCCATCTCCTTCTGCCCATTAACTCTTTTGCTATTTGTTCTAGACCTAAGACAGATTAAAAACGGATATTTATTACAAATGAGTCATTTCATACGATCAATATTCACACCAATGTAAATAAGAATCATGTGTCAGTTTCAAATTTACAATTAATGTACATTGCACCTAGACATAAATTATTAAAGTTCATAAACTCTAAAAACAAGAATGAAATATTTGCAAAAAATTTGATAAGTGTCGTATAAAGCTGCTAAACAAGGTCATCAGATATAAAATTTTCCAATTCGTCTTCCATTCTAGCTACATTGTAAGTACACAACAATATAAAAATCAAATTTAACTCATTATTGTAACTCACACTGATTTTTTAATTAACCCCTCTTTCCCTTTTTTCGAATCCATATAGCGTATAATTTTGGTATTCCACGAAATTATCATTTAATAATTAAAAATACCGACGAAAACATCCGAGGTACCTATTTTATTACACATATGGTGAATTTAATTCGCCATGGGGTCGAGCTTATCTAAAGATAAAAGCTCCAAACCTCGTGTACCTATTTCAAATATTATTGTTGATACGGTCAATTTAAATCTTTTCGCCACACGTGTGATGATAAGAATTACCAAATAAGTAATTCAACGCGATTTAATAATGGCGTTTCGTACCGGGAAAAACACATGAATTATTATCAAAACAAATTACCGCCTGGCGTAATACCCGAATGCAATGCGAGTCGTAAAGAAGTGACAGTCGTGAAAATTATAATTAATCAGTTTTCGTTGTTTTCCTTTTGCTTTTTATTCTTCGATACGCACTCGGTTATTTTCCATATTGGAGCGCGGGGGGTGAAAAATCAATATGAAAGGTAAGATTTGATCAATGTGTGTATTTTCTTAAATCCAATTATAGGTATTTGACATGCCTGAGATTCGTCTCCAGAAATCGAAAAACTTACTCGAGTAAAGAAATTTCAGTTCATTGAATCGATTGGAAGTGATTCTTTTTGGAATAGAATCGGTTGAATTTACCATTGGAACTATTTTAATGTTGCCAATCGGAAAACTCAATGAGATTTTGTGATAAGAGCTGGCATTAGAAATTATGAATATTTAAAAACGTTATAACACCTTCAATTCGTGAGATAGGCAAAATATGTATATGACATTTTTTATAGTGCTTATCGAGATAAACAAAATAGGTTATATGCAGAATTTGCCTAAGTTCATTATTGAAGGAGTTACAGCAGTTTTAAAATTGTTGAATGATCAGATTTTTCGTCAAAACCATTTTTCGTTTATGGCGCCTTCAATTCTCAAAATAGGCAAAATATGCATATGACTTACTTTAAAGTGCTTATTGAGATAAACAAATTAAGTTATGTACAAAATTTGCCTATCTTGCATATTGAAGGAGATACAGCGGTTTTGAAATCGTTGATTACTTCCGATTTTTCATCGATACTTTTATACGTTGGTAGAGCCTTCAATTTTCAAAATAGGCAAAATATGCACATAACTTGCTTTGTAGTGCTTATTGAGATGAACAAATTAAGTTATGTACAAAATTTGCCTATCTCGCATATTGAAGGAGATACAGCGATTTTGAAATCGTTGATTACTTCTAATTTTTCATCAATACTTTTATACGTTGATAACGCCCTCAATTTTCAAAGTAGGCAACATTTGCACATAACTTACTTCATAGTGCTGACTGAGGTAAAAAAAATAAGTTCTGTATAAAATTTGCCTATCTCGCATATTGAAGGAGATACAGCAATTTTAAAATCTTTGAAGACTTCTGATTTTTCATCAGTACATTCATACATTGATAGCACCTTCAATTTGCGAAATAGGCAAAATTTGCACATAACTTACTTTATAGTGCTGATTGAGATGAAAAAAATAAGTTATGTACAAATTTTGCCTATCTCGCATATTGAAGGAGATACAACAACTTTGAAATTGTTGATATCATTCGATTTTTCATTAATGCTTTTATACGTTGATAACGCCTCCAATTTTCGAAATAGGCAAAATTTGCACATAACTTACTTTAAAGTGCTTATCAAGATGAACAAATTAGGTCATATATAAAATTTGCCTATCTTGCATATTGAAGGAGATACAGCGGTTTTAAAATGATGGCAAATTTCTGATTTTGGGGAATGACATCGTTTGTTTTCAATCTCATTTAGGGGCACAAAGGGGGGAAATGATTCTTCAACGCGATCAAAAAAACATAATATTTGAAAGATAGACCCAATAGGAACTTCTTTTGTGCCTATCCAATTGTGAAATCCAATATTTCATATCAGCTGGTGGTTAAATTCTAGGTAGTCAGCAAAAAATTGCCTTAAAAGTAAAAAATCCATAGTTTATATAAATTTGATCCTAGGACTTGACAATTTCTTTTGATTTATGCAGGGGAAAGGGCCACACTAAATGACAATTATGATGGGTAGAAGTAGAAGGGAAGGATCGTTTGACTCGGCATCAAATTTTTTCCATGATTCTAAGAAAGAAAGGGTCATCACTTTTGACAATTCTTCTGCAATTTTCTCATCATAATCAAATTTTACCACTATTATAATAAATTTTTCCAAATTCGGAATATTCTTTCATTTTATCCAGGCTATAAGATAAGTCGCTTTAAATTCAATTCGAAGCAGTTCTTCTTCTTTTTTCAATATCCTCGTAATACCAATACGTTTATCAAAAAATTGTCTTATTTTGTATCCTCTCGCAATCAGTCTCAGATATGGAACTAAAAGCTAGAATTTGGAGTACAACATTCCATATCTACGGATCCCTATTTTGGCAACATTCCTAATCACTGATCCGTTCTAATTTTTTTCAACGGATGCAACCAGATAAACAATTCTCAAACGTTCAAATATAACCAAATTTATTAAACATTGGGAAATGAATTATCAAAAAAACGCTCTATCAATTTGGTATGAAATGATTTTCGTGGAAATTGCGTTATCTTTTAATGTAATGAAATTTTATGACGTCAATGAAACGTGCCAGCATGTGTACTTACACATTGAAGAATTTTTATTTGAGAGTAGACGTATAAACCAAAGATAAGACTTGTTGATTTGGCATGTAAGGGAGTGGAATACTCGTAAGTTGCCTTATAGTTTGGTGCTGATTTTAAGATATTTTTCTAAAATTATATTGAAATTATGGGTGGATATTTATTCTTTAGCGTAGGATATGCTTTTGCGATGACCAAACCTATTCCATCACGTTGACTTTTAGAAATTTTTTCAGACTTTTTTGTACTTGGAAAAATTTTCAGATTTTTAGTGACTTTTTGGATTTGGAAAATTTTTGAGATATAATGCTGACTTTTAGACATTTCGTCAGACAAACAATTTAGATTTTTTCAATTTAAGAAATAAGCCTTTAGAAATTTTGTCAAACTTTATTGGAATTTGAAAAATTTTCAATTTCCTTTGACTTTTTGGATCTAGAAATTTTCAGATATAATGCTGACTTTTTGACGTTTTGTCAGAAAATTTAGACTTTTTGAATTAAGAAAATTTTAGAAATCAGGGTAACTTTCCAATATTTTGTCAGGCAGACTTGTCGGATTTAGAAAATTTTAGATATTACGCTGAATTTCAGATATTTTTGGACTGAAAAAGTTTTTAAGAACTCAAATTAATTTTTGGACTTGACATTTTGTCAGCCTTTTATGAATTTAGAAAATTTATCAGATTTCTACTGAAATTATCATACTTAAAATTGGACTCCATTATATTGATTTTCAGATATTTTGCTGGACCTTTTTGAACTAATTGGAAAAGGATATGCTTTATGGGGGGAGGCGGGTCAATCTGAAAATTATGCCCATTTTTTGTGTCCATGAATTCCGTCACGAAATTCTTGACGATGAGTTTTAGATATTTTGTCAGACTTACTTGGACTTGAAAAGATTTTTAGTTTTTCATTGACTTCTTGAACTTGAAAACTTGACTTTCAGACATTTTGTCAAACTTTTTTGTACTTGGAAAATTTTAGATATACTTAATGTTGACTTTGACTTTTAGACGTTTATTCAGATTTTTTTCATCTTGAAAAATTGACTTTTAAGCATTTTGTCAGAATTTTTTGGACCTCAAAACTTTTTCAGATTTCTGGAAATGGCAGGGATTTTTATTGGAAAACTTATGAATTTTATTTTTTGAACTTTTAGTTCACCAGTCTCTCTTCTCCCCTCCCAATCGACAGATTTCGACAATTTTTTTTTCAAAATATTCCTATTAACCAGTAGACGTGTCATCAAGCATCAAAGTCAAAATTGTCAAATTTCGGGCAAAAAAATCAAAATTTCGTCATTTTAAAAAAATTTTCAACTTTTAAAAAATTTTTTGTAATTTTTCAAAAAAAAATTCAACATTTCATTTTTTTTATTTATTGTAAAATTTTTCAAATTTGGGAGAAAAAAATCAAAATTGTCATCTTTTAATCATTTTTGGAACTTTTTTGGTTCATTTTTCGTCCATTTTTCGTGTTTATAAATTCTGTTACGAAATTTCTTGACAATGAGTTTTTGACATTTTTTCAGAGTTTTTTAGATTTGAAAAAATTTCCAGATTTCCATTGACTTTTTAGACTTGGGAAATTTTTAGAGATAATGGTGATTTCTAGTTATTTTGCCAGACAAATAATTTAGATCTTTGAAAATTGACTTTTGTATACTTCGTCAGACTTTTTTGGACTTTGAAAATTTTTAAGAATTCAAATTAATTTCTGGACTTGGAAAATTTTCAGAGATACCTAATGCTGACTTTTAGATATTTTGCGAGACAAATAATTTAGACTTCTTAAATTAAGAAAATTTTAGAAATCAGGATAATTCTGATATTTTGCCAAGCAGATTTCGTGGATTTGGAAAATGTCAGATATTACGCTGACTTTCAGACATTTTGTCGGACTTTTTTGAACTTGGAAAATTTTTAAGAACTCGAAGTAATTTTTGGACTTGGAAAATTTCAACTCAATGGACTTGAAAAATTTCAAGGAAGTTCAAATCAGATATTTTGTGATATAGTTTTTTATCTAAAACTGATTTTTAGATATTTCGTCGGACTTTTTTGAATTTGGAAAATTTTTCAGATTTCTACTGACTTTTTGTACGCAGAATATTGAATTTGGAAAAATTTTCAAAAAAAAATTCTATCACGAAAATTATTTGTAGTGACTTTTAGATATTTTGTCCAACATTTTTGAACTTGAAAAATTTTTCAAAATTCAAGTGACTTTTTGAACTTGGAAAATTTCAGGAAAATTCCAAATATTACGACTTTATGGACTTGAAAAATTTTATGAGCAAAATCATATCCCATATTTTATAGTTTCATGGGCAGTATGGAAATGCCAAGGACTTTTTGTTCGACTTTTGAAAACTTATGAATTTTAAAAAGACATATATAAAAATATCATGACTCTTCCAATGATTTTTGAGATCGAAATATTTTCAAAAAATACCTTGAAGATGGTGAAACGAAAGGTTTGATTCCACTTTGATGGTTCCAGTGATGAAAACAATTCAAAACCACTTCAAACTTTCATCTGTTGGTATCTCATTCTTTTGAAAATTAGATAAAACAAATCAAAAATCACGAACCTCACCTCGTTAAAAATCATCACTTCATCCGAACCAACACAATTTTCAAATACAAAAAAAAAGAAAAACTTCACCTATCGTGCTTACACCAGGAAACACATGGTTCGCGCAATATACCAAGGTAAAAATCATGATCAGCCCACGTACAAATATGTAGTGCAAAAATAGTCACGAAATTCGTGGAAATGAGCGAAAAACGCCAAAATGTTATTTTATCGCCGAAAATGACCAAAATTTATCGTAATCGTATATTTTTCAGCCGTTCGAAAACGTTCGTACATCGTGAACATAGAATAGATAATTCATTCGACGAGTTACCAAAAAGGACATTTGCGTATTGACGCTGTATAACCCACGTAGCCTACACTTATCAATCGTTGGTAAAAAAAATTTCCATTACAGTTCTACTGACCGGAACATTGGTTTATTTTTCGCGCCAAATCGTCGAGTTTCTAAGAAAAGCACGTTGTTTAAATAAAGCATCACGTTTGACTCGAAGTCGTAAACAGATGGAGGGAAGAATGTAGATACCGAAAAAAAAAAATGCAAGACGCTGTCACCGAAGAGTTCGTGGTACCGGTTCGACAGCCAAACATTTAAAAAGTTATGGGTACGGTGAACTGCTGAAAATAGAAAAATGTAAAATACTGCAATGAGACTAAGTAATGTACGGCAATAAAACTATGCACGTAATAAAAAATTACCGCTCATGAACCAACTGGTGGTACTTACGGAGTCATTTGGTGGCTGCAAACAGAAACAATGTTTCTTTTATGTTGCTTTGTTCGTGTAGGGTTCAATCTACGAAAAAAATTTATCTACTTGTCGTTTATGATTTAACCATGATTTATATACCCTCGTCTCGTCGCAATGTTTTGCAGCTTCCCTAAGATTTTTTTTACTTTTTTACCCACTCGAACGCCCGGCTGCAAAGTCGCGCGGTAAATGTAGAAGATTAAAAGTGTTGGGAAAATCTTTATACGAAGTGAAAATTTCAACGTTAACTTTTCAATCGACGGCGGATAATTCGTTGAAGAGTTTCACTTGTGTGAGAGAAGAAAACGTTTATGAAATCAACACCGAGAAACGATAGGGATAGGATAACTTCAACAGTTACCAACTTACAACAAAATGAGTTTCCGCAAATTAATTTAGCGCATTGTTTAAAAACAACTTTACAAGCCAAACATCGCGCGGATATTCATCGTCGGATGAAGTATCAAAGAAATTTGATTATTTGTCGTACCCGAACGACTATTAATTTTGCGAATCAGTGATTCTTAGAACGTGCACGTGTCTAATCCATTTTAGCAGAATTTGTGATGGAAAGAAAGTGACAGGGTTGGGTAAGTTTTCCGTAGAAACGGAAGGAAAAAATGCAAAGCTCGTAGTTAAACCTTTTTCTGTGAGAAAAACATTCGGATGCACATATTGAAAAGTCGTATTCATTTTCATCATATTGTGAAAAGGTCATTCTGAATTAGGGTAAAATGAAATTAACCGTTGAAGCAAAATGATCTGTATCGAAATGGTTGAATAAGAATGCAAAAAGAAAAAAAAAACTCTAACGCAGTAAATGCATTAGAAAAACTGATTTTCTCACTGTAAATTTCATAATAAGTCGTCAACAATCAAAAAAATTTGCTTTCAGAGGAGTATTTAAGCGAAATTTAAATTTCGAAAAAAAAACAATTTATCGTCGCAATTATCTTGAAAACCGGTTCACAAAAATGAAAACTTTATACGACCTTTTTTATGCATCTTTTTAAATGCTATTAAAAAGGTCATGTGCGATTTTCAC
>FIZU01061433.1:0-16161 GCA_900064475.1 Pseudococcus longispinus
ACCCTACGCGTAGTTGATACAAACAGGTTGGACCAACGTGGTAACACTGCGTTGTGGTATGAAAACATGCATTGCGCGCGCATCCTTGGATGAAAGGGCAACTCATCATCAAACATCCCGAGCGAGTTAATAGAAGGGTGGTAAAAAAGGACAAATTTCAAAGAATCCTTCAAATATTCCGCAAATATCGAAGGAGGTAGCAAAAAGTCGTGTACCAGTTTACGTAGTAATTTTTTTTACGAGTAATACCTTAGCGTAGGATTTCCATCAATTTAAATTCGACTACGGTATAAGGTAAATAATGATGTTTTAATCGTTGACTTGTACAGCTATAGTCGGTCGCCGTTACTATGGTGAAAAATTCTCTCACGTCGCGTCGATTTCAATTTCCAAAAGAACGTGCTAATTGGTACTTTCTACTTCGGTAGCGTTCATAGTTTCATTAATTTCGAATGATTGGCGTTAAATGAGATAAAATTTGACAACCTAATTAAGCGTTTGAAATTAATGCTACTTCGAGACGATCGAATACTACGACTGTCGACTAGCTTGTACCCTACCTACTTATACCTATACATCCTCGCTTATCTAATACGTATATGCCCATCGCCCCTACACGAGTCTTATTAGCGGGTTAGTTGATGTTTACTACTCGAATTTAGGTATATCGTGACATTGTCAAATCCCAATCCTTCCAGTCATCCCTCTTTCCTTTCCTTTCCTTTTTTTTTTTTTCATTTTTCGTTTTCAATTTACGTTGCTATTTGGTTTCCGCCTTTGTACTCGTACTTATTGTCTACAGGATGTACTGCAATAACAACGTAGACTACGTATAAATGCAAAGATGAAAGCTTTTATCAAATACCTGTACATTTACGTAGTAAAAATGATAATGAATTTGTTATGAAAACTTTGAAAAGTGATCGGAGAACGGCCGCGGCGCGGAGAAGAAGTTAATTTATCTCGTATCTTAAGTAGTAAGTGCTATACAATAAGTACGCTGCATAGCGTACGTCGGTCGTACAGCATGCAGTCCTAACGTCTTTTGTTATCTGAAATTGCTTATAATACTAGCAAGTTTCCTTTATCGTTTGCAAAACGTGACTGGAACGCATAACGTTTGAACCCTACGCAGTTCTATTTTAGTACATTTTTCCTCTCACTTCTTCCTACTCTCAGGTACTTGTACCTGGTATACTATATTCTATTCTATTACATTACCTATATTACATTGCATTACGTATCGTTTATCGTTTAAGTAAGCGCTCGCAAGTTTTTCCTTTCCTTTTCTAACGTTTATTTCAGCGTTGATGTTGGTATTATAAATGTAAGAAAAACTGGGATATTATTGTTGTGTGACTGAGGTATAAGTATGCTTACTACTCGTATTAGAAGATGTGTCACGAATACATATTTGGTTGGTCACGTTTCCAGTCGAGCACGCTTAGTGAGTGACCAAGCCGGCGCATGGTTAATTGGTTAAGGTTATCTCGGAGTTACACACGTTAACTACGGCGCAGCCGTTTGCGCCAACTTGTATGCGTTACATAGTTACCTACTCGGTGCAAGGCATTACTTTCGTCCTGAAACACCCTGTACAGCTGTACTTGCACTTACATACCATTTTGAAAAGTACAGGCTGTTCTGGTAGGAGTGGACCGCCTTCAGACTGGGTAGGCAGCTACCAAAATCGCATATGTGTAAGCACGTTTGTCGATCCCGTTATTTAAAGAAGCAAAGTTACGTACCGATGATGGTGTTTTTTTTTAGTTAGTTGTAACTTCGCAGATGATATAGATAGATGAAATTTTGTAGAAACTTTCTCGCAGAAAACATGGTAGATCATTTTGAAAATTTATTGTAAACAATTTTTTTTTTAGAAGCTACGCTTATTTTCATCTTTCAAACGGTTGCGACCCCTCCAATTTTAGATTTAGGCAAAACACGAATGCGATCAATTTTGTAGAGCTTGAAAGGTTCTACGAGAAAGTTTCTAAAAAATTCTGTCTGTCTAGCTATGTTATCGGCAGAGTTACGACATTCTGAAAAAATCGTCATTATAATTTTGCTCCTACTAATCTTAGGGTTGGCAAACACGCGTGCACTTATAGTCTCTAGTTTGAAGGAAGTGCACTTTTACCGGAACACCCCGTACGTACTATGAAATAAGAGAAGCGGAAGGAAAAGGAAATGGTGGAAGAAGAGGGAGGGAAAATACGAGGTATAGACAGCCGCTTGCACATGCCTTCCTCTACCTCTACACAAGTCCAAATCGAAATCTCTTTATTGATATTTTACGAAATTCTTACAATTTCGATTGTTTTTGTAAAATTTTGAAACGGTGACAATTTATTTGGTAACTTTATATACTTAACTTAATAACTAGACGTGGGTGGAATTTTATTGATTTTGGAAGTACTAGGATTTTGTTGGGGTATGAAGGGTCCTGATTTTGAAAACAACGACTTGAAATTGTCACGAAATTGTCGACTAGTTAAGTAATACACGACGAAAGGAATGATCGTATAGATCAGTGCGAAGAGGTTATTCACACATGCGATCGCGGGTGAGCAATCTTTTTCGAATTCATCGCCCAAGATGACGATCAAAGACTTGGCTATGGCCAGAAGAGTATTATTGGTTAGAGAAAATATCGTTATTCCCAGCACCATTTTTGTCGTCCGGTTCATTTGTTTTCGTTTTTCGATCAGATGTGCTTTGAAGTAGGGTGTCATTTCTCTTCTTTGTTTTTTCGATTTTCGTAGTACTCGAATAAATCTGCAAGTTGAAGAAAAACGAATAAATGCGTCGAGTAGGTATTATTTTCTATTCGGTTTCATTTGCAAATAAAGATCGTACGATGTGAAAAGATCTTTACTTACTTTATGGTACAAATCGCCACAACTGTACACGGTATCATCTTCAGTAATATTATATAAATTAAATCGTAAAATAAAATGGAAAAATTTTCGGATATCTGAAAAAATAAACTTTTCTGAAATAAATTCTTTTCGAGGGAGAATACATACGGTATGTTGGTCCTTTTAGCCCTTTTGTGCTCGAGAGAAATCTGACGGATGAAATTTGAGATGTCTAGTCGCGTCGTGTAGGCTGAAGTCGAGTTGGTACACGAGGTCATTTTTTTCACAAAATTAACTATTTTCATTTTTTTGCGTGAAATTTGCTACAAATTGAAAAAAATTAACTCAAACTACTCACCCTGAAAGAAAAGAAAGATACGTAGTTGTACTTAGTAGGAAAATTTCAATTACATCCCCATTCGATTTTTTTTATTCCTCGTTCATTCGATAGACTTTTCAAACAGGAATAGGTTCATAAAATATGTCGACAATTGGGCTCTACAACAACTTTTGAAAAATTTAGTCCGCGTAACGCGATGAAAAATTTTTCAATTTTATCCGCCAGATCTCACCTGGGTACCAAAGGGTTAATGCGCGTTCACCTACTATATTTCGTGCGCTGGCAACATCTTCGTTTCGGATACACGTGAGATTATCGATGCTCGAAATTGAACAAGGGTGTAACAAGTCGCGTATGAAACATAAAATACATAATGTATAAATGGCGATTACACTAGCTAACGTCATCTTCGCATTACACAAGATTCGTTCCTTCAAAGGATACGTGATCACCACGTATCGCCATACCGCCAACATCGTGGTTTGATAGAGCGATATATTGTAGAATATTTTCTGACCGGTAGCCAAATAATGGTCCGCGAATTTCTCCACATCGGTATACGAGCCTCGATCCAGTTTGTAACGAAGGTGATTATGCTTAATTCGAAACACTAGTTGTGGAATACCCAGAAGCGATACCATCAAGTCGGAGATGGCCAAACTTAGGAACAAGATGTTTGACGGCGAAAGCGAATTTTTTGAGAATATTATTACAGTCAGCGCGCCGAAAGGTGTTCCGATTGTCTCAAATATTAATACCGCAAAACCGTACACGTATTCTGTTATGAAATGTTGCGAAGAGTCCCATATTGGGCCGCAGAATGGTTCCGAGTTATTCGTTCCAGATTCTCGCGGCGTCATCTTATTGCTCTGGGGGAAAAGAATGTATATAAGATAATTGGGTTTAATTGTCGAGAAATATTTTGCTGTTCGTTCTCGAGATTAGGTGCGCTCAATTTTACCAAAACAACGCGTTATCTGAGTAAACGAATGGAAAATTTTAGATCGCTATCCAATATCATTCGAAAGCCACACTTGCCATTTTTGGTCATCGTGATTGTCATTTGTTTAGATAGTTTTTGGTCATCATTATATTTCAAATTACTTCCTACGCCTCAAATCCAGTTGCCCATTAATGAATAGTTCACTTTGTTCGTAATGAAGAAAGACGAAAAAAAGTGGCGTGTAAAAGTAGTAGGCACGTAATAACGACATCGAGCCGAGTCTCGAAAGCAACCAATTTTTTATCGAAAATTGAAGCCAATAAAAATTGCTAAATTGAAAATAAAAAGCCTACCTATACATATAAGAAAGTATTACCAATTGTGGAAATTTTCAACACTTGATCGCACATTTTTACATTTGATGAGTATCGAGTATACTATCCGCTTCGTTGCGAACCATTTTCAATATCCATTAAACTAATGCGAATTTACGCGTCCGTGTTGATACGTTTAATTAATTATTTCGTTGATTACAAAACGCACGAATATAGAAGAAAGTCGCGCTAATTATTTATTAATTGTCTAGACCAGTGCGGTAGATGACTTGACAGCAACCATAGTGTGATGTTTGTACGTGTGAGGTGCGATTGAACATTATCACGGGTGACGAATAGAACGCAATTTTTCAGGCCAATATTTCGTTTAAAAACGAACGAAAACAAACACTTTCCTCCTGAACTTGTAATTTCTAAATCTCCTCGCTGAAGGTTGCCAAACTACGAATGGTGTACAATAGAACAAATGCTACAGACTTATACGAAAAAACATACACGCGTTAGAAAATTTATAAATGTCACGCGGAAAAAAACTTGAGACAAAATACGTAAAAAAAATTGAAAAGAAATAACGCGACGAATAATGAGAATGTAATAGTTGAATAGTTATACCTAATCGGAATAAAACAAAACGCCTCGAAAAAAAAAAACTCGAGTAAACAAAATTGAAATGAAAAACATGTCTTTACGACGTACAACATCTTTCGAATGTGTCGCTTCAACCGTAATGAAATAGCTGTATAAGTAAATAGCTAGGTAGAGGACCGGGACGTACGAGTATGTTGCCGAAACTCGAGGTTTACGCAGTCTTCGGATTTATTGGCGACTGCGGCCGCTGCAGGAAAACTTGACTTTACCAACACATCCTCGATTCCGTTTTGTATTTGAGTGAAATACCTTACTACGCGTGGGTTGATTTTAAAACGAATTTTGCCGGCCAAAAAAGAAACATTTTCGCACGGTGCCGTGTCGATTGCGTAGGACGAACACCGAAAGTTAACCGACAACCCGAGAATGCTTAAACGCGTTTGATTTGAATTTACATAAGTTTACCTGCGTCGTTGTAGCCAGCGCCAGTATACGTAATGGATAGAGATACGATCATTTCTGCCGATGATTGGCGGCCAATGGTTAGAGCGTATTTTTTTCTCGCTCGCAACTTTTCTCTCTTCGCTCGTTCGGAATCATTTCCATAATTCGAGCATACTCGTACAAATACCTTACCTGTAGGTACCCTGGATGGTCCTGCACGGTACGTCTACTCGTAGTGGGTACAGGACACAGGTACCGCCATATAGGTAGGTAGGTATAGCGTTTTGTAAAATTAATTATTTATTTACTGCCGCGTAGAGAGTAAGCTCGCTCGCGTATTAGTGACTAATGACGCGACGTCGAGAACAAGAATTAATTTACTTTGACGCGGTACCTAATTGCGACGTTAAAGATTATCTAGCCGGACGTCGCTTGTCGCGTCGCGTCCAGACGTATTTTTAACGATGACGTTTCTGTTGAGAAGAGGAAAAACACGAGCGAAATAAAAAACGACGGACGTCGGCTCGCGCGTCATCTTGTTCCAGCTCTTAATACGGTCCATTTTAATCGCCTAAGAAAAAGTAAAGGTGCATCGCGCGATGGTCGAACAAATTTCAGAATTTTGTGCCGAAACGAGGGTGCGGATATTTTCCGACGTAAAAAAGTATCTACGTATTATAATCGTAACGGACATCTCGAAACGAATATCTACTTACGTATCTGACAAAGTAGTTTGGCAAATGATCTAGAAAAACAATTTTTGTTGCCTGTTGCGAAAAATGGTTAATAGAGATTTGTTTTTAAACGAAATCATCGTGGAATTTTGGCTCGTCGCGTGGGCTGGTGTAACAGCGAGCTGAAAAATTGTTCAGAGTCGTTTCCTGTTGGAAGAGTAGGTAGGTACGCGGAGAAGTTGTTGCAATCATTTTGAAATTTTTCAAATTTTTGCGAGTCAGCTCGATGGCCCGTTTACACTTAATCGGGGGGAGGGAAATTTTTTTCAAAGTAATTTCTTTTCAAGAGATGCCAGATAGAGATGTCGGAATATTATCGTACATTTTAGCGGTAGTTTTTAAAGTTTTGAAATTTACAACTTTTTTTTTGTTGAAAATTTAAGCCCTCGGGTATCGAGTATACTTCACTCGAAACGCTGAAACAGGGATAGGATTTACTTTCTCACAAAAAACAAGACACTTGCGAGGATAGAAATTGAAAAAATTGAAGAAAAAATTTTCATCCAACCTAAATAAGGGCCATCTAAGCACGCTGCTTACCACGGTTGGCTTGACATTGCCGCGTGGTGTACATTAACTCAATCGCGTAGAAATCGTCTGGAAAAAGATCACTCGTGTATCTCGTGTCGCAATCCGAGTCACTCGTATTTGTAGTTAACGCCGCGCCGCGCCCCGTTTCACGATCCGCATCAGCTCGGAATTTGTATAAAGAAACTCGTAGCCCGTAACAAAGCGCGGATAAATTCGAAAAAAGGATTCGGTTAATGAACTACGAATACAAATTGCTACTTGAAAGAAAAAAAGGAATCTTACCTATAGCTACAGTTTGAGATAGGTATCGGTATTCGGTAGATACAGGATAGGCCGTGTAAGTAGGCAGATGAACGAGTAGATAGGTAAGGTAGGTGTGGTCAGCGGCGTATCATTTACCTATACTCGTATCGTACCTATATCTAGACCGAGCGATAAAGAAGGAACGAAAAACCCGCGAATAAGAATCATCGCGCAGATTAGGAGCTATAGATGTGTGTAGTTGAGAGCACGTAGGGTAGGATGGAGTAGGTAGAGGTATAACTACGACGCTAACGCGTTGGTATGGTATACTTATAGGTAGGTTGGGTACCTCTACACGTCTACGTCTACAGCTATCGTATCCTCTACAAATGAGATTTGTAATTCAAACAAGAAATAAGATAGGTGGAGGTACGTGAAATCAATTCTTCGAATCGCGTACCTATCTACACAAACGTTTGTAAATTGGAAAATTGATTCGAACGATATTTGGATAACAATAAGATCAATTCTCGTGCGCTAAGGAGGGATTCATTACGTTCGTATTGTTTAGAATTTATCCGCGTAGTGGTGCATCGTATCTGTGTGTGTGTATGTGTACTGTCTTACGATAAACGCACGCGCGCGATCGAGTTCGTTTTATTTTATTTTATTTTATTTCATTTCATTTCATTTTGTCTTATCGGCGGCCACTAAGAGTACTACGAAATATCCGAGTTGGCGTACGAGTAGATACGTACGTTGATATAATTACCTATTTGAAAGAAAACAGCGAAATTTTGCCCGGTACGCGAACCGGCGAACGAATTCGAGCTAATTAAGGGTAAACCGGTGCTACAGCTATCTACTACCTACTCGTACTTGTAAACTGCAGACCTAGATACTGGTACGGTGCGAATAGAAGGTTGATTCACTCGTTTATTTGTTCGTACATGTGGAAAAAAGAAAAACGGAAGCGCGTTATTACGGCCACGAAAAGCGTTTCTTTTTTTCATCGATCAAAAAAAAGAAAAAAAGAGTAAGCGAGTGAGCGAGAGAGGCGGCGCGGCGAAAGAGAAAGAAAAGGAAAGTGATGCGAGACGAAAAGCAAAACGGGAGCTGCGGGAAAAAAGACGAAAATCGTACCGACCTCGAACGTAGTAAAACGTAAGAACGAAATGTCGAACAAACTGCGGCTTTTCATCTGTTCTTTATTCAATTACATTAATGACGAATGCCAGAACGTTACGAGAAACGTGTAAGGTTTTTTTTCATCGCTGCTGTCAACCCATCTCGCGTGCAATACGTACACTTAATATATACTTAGACTTACGTACCATGTTTTATCGCCAACCTTCACGTTCGCATTGAAACAATTCTTTACTTACGAATCGACAATAAGCGGAGCTTGTGCGAAGTATCGGCGTTGGCCCGATCGTATCTGGACGTAGATACAAAAATTTCACGTGTCAGTTGTGATTGAGGCAATTTTACGCTTGGTCGTGATTTAGAGTTAGTCGCTCGAAACGTGTTGTTAGACGTTAGCTATCGTGTGTAGCAGATCGCAGATGTACCTGAAATCATGGCAGGCGAAAGTGACGGCGTTGCTCGCAAAAATTGGTGAAAAACTTGAAAATTTATGGGGTGGCCCATTTATAAGGCCGATGGTTTTGAAAATGAAGAAAAAAAACAAACGCGTTCACTTCAAAAATCTAGAAAACTAAGCCCTCCGAAGAAAAACCAATAACTGTTAAGAGAAAGAGAATTCCAAGTTCTACGATTTTTATCCCCGTATTTTTTTCGTAGCACCCTTAATTTGGTCAGAAAATTCGTGTTTATGGAAAACGTACAAAGTCGATCGTTTTGACAAATGAAGAAGAAAAGAAAAATATCATCGACTCGGTAAATTTTTCATAAACACGAATTTTTTGGCCAAACCGAGGTGCTAAAAATAATATGCCAGGGATGAAAATTGTAAAGCTCGAAAGTCTCCTTCTCTTATAAGCTATTATTTTTTCTCCAAGGGGCTTAGTTTTCGAGATTTCTGTAAGTCAAAGCGTTTTTTTTTTTTTTTTCATTTTCAAAACAATCGACCTTACGAATAGGCCATCGTATAGTTTCCATTTCATTTCGAAAGAACCAAAGGCAAATTTTCTGGCACTTGGAAGTAATTATTTTCTGTACTTCGTTTGAATAAAAATCCTAAGAAACAGTCTTCCATTCGTCGTACGCTATTTATGGCCTGAGAAACATCCGGTGTGAAAAGTTAGAACTTGCTGGAGGGCGGGCACGCTGTTCTCGTTGGTTTTTTATCCAACCGAACATTCGAGCGCAACTTGAAGAAATTTCTTTCGCCAACTACGCTTTGAAAGTTTTGGAAAAATGTCGCGTCGATTGATTCGAGTCATATACGTACATAATTAGGTGTAGATATTAGGACTATAGGAGTATATCTATACGTATTATTCTCGATAACTCGGTGTATAATCGTTGCTACGTGCAGTTTCAGGTTGATCCGGGAGGTGCATCCGCCAATACAACGCGAGAACGCACACCGTTGACCAGACGAATGCAATTGAGCTTTAGACGTGCTACTTCGTCGATGCGGGTAAGTGAAAAATCATTCACGCTACACCCATCTTTTACATATACCTAGACCTACACGTAGTATAGTTACATAGTTACCTACGGTACGAGTACATATATTAAAGCTGGCCTGCGATGAAAGGGGTCGACTATACGTGATACATTACCGCTGGTTAATTTTGCGGTATCGGTATCGGTATCGTACATTATTTCTAGGTATGCGGTAGATAGATGCTTGGTAGGTGGACTTGGATCAAGCAGGGCTTTGATACCTACCTAACTATCTATTCGTATTTTGCAACGAATGTCGTAGGTAATACGTACGTACGTTTGCGCATTAATTTACACGTACTCGTATACCTATTACTTAATACCTACTGACGTGAGTAGAAAACTAGCCCGTTTTGTACTCGTATTCGTATACGACGATACAACCATCTTTCTACATATACATACCGTAGATAGTCGAACAAAGAGTGTCATTTTGCCGATTTGATTTACGAAACGGCGCCGCGCTCGCATTTAATTACGTAGTTGGTAGCCCGGTACTAGGCAGTAGGCAGTAGGCACTTTATTAAAATTTTCGATTACCGCGATACGAGTTCAAAGATTATACCGCGTCGTCGTCGCTCGTCTTTTTCAACGGTCTGATGTTTGTTTGACGCAACATCAAAGAAAACTTATTTGAAAAGCGTGCTGCTTAAGGTCATTGCCAAGTGCCAAGTTGGACATGCACTTTTCGATTCGAGTCTGTTTGTTTTTGGTGGTTAAACTTTTCGAGTTTCGTCGCGTGCGTTTTTCTCTGTTTTTCTCGCCCTAATCCGATCATCATCACGCGACTCGTTGATTTGATTTCAATTTTTCATTATTCGTGCAAACGTCGCGTCGCGTCGTTGGTTCGGTCGAACGAATCCCGTTACCTTGCTCCGATTTGAACGAAAATTGGATAAAGCGAAGAACTTATCAAAAAAAAAAGTATTCGTCAATTTTTAGTCGCCGAAGTTGCTTTTTTGATTTTTGGCGAATTTTTGGAAATTTCAATTTTGCCCAATCAAAGCGAAATATCATAGATTGAAAAGTTGAAAAGCTTTTCGTATCACCTTCACTATTCGAGTTCAGCTAGTGAAAGTTTGATCGTTGATGTGGTATCGAGTACGAAATTGACTTTTTTATCGTTATTTAGATCCCCCGTCAGTGCTGTCAAATCTCCCCCCCCCCCCCCCCCCCCCCCGATTACTTCAGCATCTGAAAATTGGTTTGTCGAGTTTTTTTTTGACACGCTCTTTTATTATCAGAGTCTTCTAATTAAAGTAGTAAAAAGTTTCGGTGTTAACCCTTTTAGAATTTCTACAGCCCTTATACTGGAATAACGAAGTAGTAACTCGGATGCAGACGGGTAAATGTGATGGGTAGTTCGAGGTTCTCGAATCAATTCGTGATTTTGCAATATTTTTCAAATTTGAGGGAGAAAAAATAGCGAAGAGATAACGAGGTAATTCTCCTATTCGTTATTGCTACGGATACTCGCGTATATAACGACGATGATTATTTTAACGATCGAAGAAGAAAAAGCAAAAACGAATTCTTCGTATAACTATTCGAGTGAAATAATTTAATTGAAATGAAATTAATTAGGTAGGTAACCGAGTATTATGTTAAAAAAAAAACGTAGCTACGAGATAGAAAGTAGAGTTGCATATCGGAAACTGTGTCCACGTAGCAGGTTACGCCGCTGCTAAGGAAATAGTAATCGAAGATACGACGGAAAAAATGAAATAAAATTTAAAAAAAACGTACCTACTCGACGGATTTGAGTGCTTTTTGAAAAAATGAAAACCCCCTATTTATATAAGGTAACGATAATTGGAATATTTTTGATTTACATTTCAAACGTTGGCGTTCTCGATTGAAATTTACACTTCAAGGAAGCGTTAATTTTTGAAAAAGCTTTACTTTACACACGACGCGATGCAATGACGCGTTCTTGTCTAATGATAGATACCTATCGCGTCGCAATTTCGGCCATTTTGAATTTAATCGAAAACGTTGTACGCGTTCCGACGAGAGGCGCGGGCCACGGGCCACTAATAAATATAAATGAAGTTATAAACTTGTTTTAATATTTTTTTCTCGAAGAAAAATTTCTGTAATCCGAATTTTCTTCTTTCTTTATATAAAGCCGAGCTTTATCGAACGAATGAAAAAAAAAAACGAAAGCAAGAAAACGAATAATGAATATTTATGAAAATTACGATTCGTGTACCAACGAGTAGAAGAACAAATGTCGGTAAATTGGAAAAATTAAAAAAATAACTCGGGGTTTTTCGGCGCGATGGCCAATGACGCAGATGTGGTGAAAAGCTTCGCACATCTTCCAATTTTCTCTCGTAACGGATTTCAAATCCTATTACGAACGTTTTATCGGACAATTTTTCGGATTGCGAGCGAATATACGAGGATGGGCTCGAGATTCAGTTTTGCGTTGGTTTCTGTAATTTTAAAAGAACGATGCTTTTTCGACATATGATTCCGCGTTCGTCTGCAACTTGTTCAAATATATAGGTAGGTACTCGAAAGGAGGCGATTACCCTATTTTTAGCTGTGGAAAAAGCAACCCGGTTTGCTGAAATTTTGACCACAAGCGATAAAAAGTATAAATATTGTCGAGGTTTTCATCAAAATCATTCCAAATTTTTTTAAAAACGGTTCAAAGATGGTAAAAACCTTCAAAAATTTCATCGTAATTCCTTAACTTTTCATAAAAATCAGAATGTTGTAATATTCGCAAATCTTCGTAAAAACCTTCAAAAATAATGCAAAAATGATGAAAAGACGCGAAAACTTTGGAAAATGTTGCGGAAAGTCTAGCAATTTTATTAGACTTTCGACGGATTCCGCGATTTTTTAACAATTTTTACACTCTCCAAACGAATTACTCAACTCCTACGTACGCGCTGTAGAATCTCATTCATCGACGTTAATAAAATTGCATAACCAGTTTGCCGCAAATAACTCTTCATTTGCGAATTGATATCGAATGTTCGGAAAAAATTGAAGCGAAGGTAAAAATCCGGCTCAATTGGGTACTAAAAAAGCTGTAATCCGGTTTATTCGTATTTGAGGAAAGAAGTTAAGGGGACGCTATTTTTTCTCAATAATTTTGGGGCTGATTTTCTTCGAATTGTTGACCATTTCAAGAGCATGTTGGACAATCTTGGTGATTTTTTTGACCGATATAATAAATTAACAATATTTCGAACGATATGAAAGTTATAACAATTTTTACAATGTTCGAATTACTTTTACGAACTGAAATTTTCAAAGTCCAAAAGGTCATCTGGGGTAAAAAAATTTTGCGATACCGAAAATTTTCCCAACCTCCGAGAGTCTGTTGGATCACCATGCGAAGCTGCAAACCTTTGAAAATAACGACAAGAACTTACTATACCTACATTCCAAAAAGTGTTTCGTACGAATAGACGAAATTGAGTTATAATAAGCGACAAAATTGGAGAAGGGTGCGTCGCGTCGCCCGTTGCGATGTTATACTCGTAGAATGAGATATACGTTAGTAATTACGTACGGTACGCCATTTTTATCGGTTGACGTTCGGCTGTGTCGTACTTGCTATTACGAGACTACGAGTATCACGTATACAACTATACATACCTTTTGTCGATATACATATGTACACGTAGATGTAGATGTAGATGTATATGTATTTACCGAGCAATTTACTCGCGAAATTTGCAGCCGAAAATGAAAATACGTTCGAACGTATCGAAATCAAATGGAGCGTTAATTTGTGATATTTTCAAAGCGAAAAATAAAAGAGAAAGGCTACCGCTCGTTAAACGTTCGGTTACGAGTATAAAAGATGGAAAAGGAAACGGTTTAATCGCCGATCAATTAAGCTTTAATGCTCGAATATAAGAGTTACTTACGCGTTAACGCGCGCAGCGCAGCGCAGTCCTATTGCTATCGGCATCAGCGATATCGGCACCGCTGCTGAAAAGGCCGCCGCGCCGCATTGCGACAAATTTTCTCGAAAATCGGCCGCTGTCGCCGCCGCGTCGTCTCCTCCTCCTCCTCCTCCTCCTCAAAGCGTCAGATCTACAGCTACTTACGTAGTAATGAGTTGTATACGCGCCGCGCCGCGTCGCACCGCGCGTATCGGTATAAAAAATGACGGCACCCCTTGCCTGGTGTGCTGCAGTAAAACGAAGCGTTAGCGTATAATACTCCGAGTATAGATACGAGTATACCTATATATATATATACGGTGCGGAATACGGATCTGATAAAGAAAATGATAACCGAGTCGCTAACGAAATTGGCGATGATTAATGACTACCCAGTCCCAATACCCAGAGTGGCGTGTCGTGGCGGCAGCGGCGGCAGCGACGGCTCCTGCTCTCGTCTACGTCCGGCTGCTCACATCCTGACGCTGGAATCGGCGTTTTTTCGCCTAGGCCTTTCTCGTAGGTACATTTCTAATTTCTCGATATCTACGTAGACAAAAGCGCCTGCAGCAGCCTGATTGCAAGTTTACGCTGACGTTGCATGCCTACGAGACCCGACTCGGCTCGGTCGCCAAATTTGCTTAGGCTATGCTCGAGCGAATTCGCGACGCGACTCCTCTAATCGCGTTTCTGTTTTTTATTTACAAAAATATGCGAACAGCGAATAGCGAATAGCGAATAGCCGTGGCTGGCGGGCGTTTCGCTTCGCGTATAGTTTGCGAGTTTTTGGTTCGAGCACGAGCGGGTGGACGAGCTCGCAATGTACGATAATTTTCGAACAAAGAACCGACGAATTTTGTCGTTTACGCGATAAATTTTTCGCCTTCGCTTCGGACGTATTTGTATTTTTTAAAAGCTCACCTTGGCCAGAGCGGTGGCGGTGGCGGTGGCGATGCCGGTGCCGGTGCGTACAAGTTTAGTACGGATTACGTTGCGTCCGCGTCCTGCCGAACCGCGGCGACTGCGAGGCGTGATTCCTTCGAATCATTAATTCCGCACGAGCTGCGGGTTTTTCGTTTCGTTGTCCTTTGTCCGGTGTCCAGTGTCCAGTGTCCAGTGTCCAGTGGCCGATTTCTATTTTTGTGAATAACGACTATACGCGACGTCCGCATATATTATCGCATTTATACGTTAACATACACATTCCAAATAGTGTAGGTAGAGTTGCTTAGCTACGATTCCCCTCGCTCGTATCACCTACCCAGCTACCTACTCGAGCTATTTTGCTACCTATTACGTATAATACCTAACTTTTGCTTTTTTATTCTACTAAACAGATTTTCTCTTTCACGCGACCACTTTTCACCAAACATACCAGCTTTGATTTTGGCTAATGTACTTACGCAGTTTTTTTCTCCATTTTGACGCTCGTGTCTTAGACAGACTGTCTCGCCGTCGATATTTCTTCCATTTCACGATTTCTCTTTAGAAACACGCGATATGATGATTGGGAATGGACGTACCGTAATCATTGGGGGTACCGTACGAGAGGCGGAGATGGTGTTAAGCGAAATTTAAAAACCACATATTCGTTATTTTGAAAAAAAAAAACATCTCAATCTAGTGTTCTGAAGATCGGTTGTAATCGAAAGAATCCAAATTTTGAGAAATTTTCAACAAAAAATTCGAATCTCAAAGTACATAGTATGCGCACGAATCGTTTCGCGTGCGCAAATATTGATATGCCACGGCTATATCTAACAATTTCCACGCATTCGCCAAAAGAATCACGGTAGTATCGAAAATTTCGTAAAAATTTTGAAGATATTCTTGAAAATTGTTTAAAAATGTTGCGAACATTTTGGCAGTTTTTACGAGATTTTCGACGATATTTTATTAATTTTTTTCAAGTAATAGGTAACTGAATTTTGTGAAAATCTTGACAGTTAGTTTCATGATTTTCACGATTTCGTGGCCATTTCAGCAATATTTTCACCAATTATTATCACCATTTCAATAATTTTTGCGAGATTTTTGACGATTTTCATACATTTTGGACAGTTTTTACAATAAGTACCTATTTCTACTGTTTCGACGTGGATATGTCTTATGGCTGGGGTCATTCCTAAAATTTTGTCTATTTTTTTTGTCCATTATTTTTGTCCAAATTTTTTGTCCATTTTTCGTGCGCGTAAAAATCGTCACGAAATTTCTCGACAATGACTTTAAGACATTTTGTCACACTTTTTTGTACTTGGAAGACTTTTCAGATTTCTATCGACTTTTTCAACTTGGAAAATTTCAGAAATGACGCTGACTTTTAGACATTTTGTCAGAACAATAATTTACACTTTTTCAACTTGGAAAATTGTTTTTTAGTATTTTTGTCAGACCTCTTTGGAATATGAAAAATTTTCAGATTTCCATTGACTTTCTCGATGCCGGCTTTCAGACATTTTGTCTGACCAATAATTTAGACTCGTTGAATTGAGAAAATTTTAGAAGTAAAGGTAATTTTTCAATATTTTGTCAGACAGACTCTTTGGATTTGGAAAATTTCAGATATTACGCCGACTTTCAGACATTTTGTCAGACTT
>FIZU01061450.1:0-23978 GCA_900064475.1 Pseudococcus longispinus
TCATACTCGCATGTATTTGTATTGTATTCCTATTCATTCTCGTTATCTTAAAGGGAAAAACCCGTCACTGCACTATGCGATACAAACTCGCCTCGCTTATCGTAGGGTGCGCTGGCGAGTACTCGCATTCAAACTCGTCATCGCACATGAGCGAGGCGAGTGTTGATGTCTCGTGATCAACGAACGACCTCGTGAAGAGCTCTAGTAGGTACCAATGTTTTAAAAAACTTTAATTTTAAAATATAAAACTCATATTACCTACAAATTAATTTTTAATAAATAGTAAATTTCTTAATTATTAGGTACTAGAATTGAAATTTTCGTGTATCTATGCTAAATAAAAGACCAATTGTTAAAAATCATATTTTGACATCCCAAAAATGGTGAAAAAAATTTGATCGATAATTTTTTTTAGTATGATTGTGAAAGAAAATGAATTTTTTTTTCTCAACAAAGTCGCGTTACACTTCAGGTTACTCGATTCGATTCGCTTATTCACGAAATTAGTATTTGTCAGACTTCTCTGATTATTTTGAGCAGTGACTGTGAGAGAGGGGGGTACCCGAATTTTTTCCAAGGGCCCCGGGCCAAGCGGTCAAAGGACTAAAATAAAAATAAAATTCTCAAATTTTATTGGCATGAGTTCGTTTTAGTGGATGACCGGGAAAATTTAAAAATTTTGAATATTTCTTCAGAAAAATTTTTCTCCCTCGCTTAACTCGAGCTTTCGTTTTTATAAAAAAGTGGATATTTTTCAAAAACTTGCACAAATTTTGGACCCCAAGTGGCACTGAAATTGAGTAAAAAAGAAGAGGGCCAGCAAAAGAATTGTACCGGGCCTTGCTCCGCTCTCGCCAACACTGATTTTGAGTATATCTATTATCTACTCAATACCATTTTGAATTTTCACATTTTCAGAAAAAATTGGATTTGTCTTCGTTCAAAATACGTATTTTTTTGCAATTTTTGAGAAATTAATTACATTTTATTATCTACTTACTTATCTACTTAAATACTTGAATTTTAAAACAATTTTTGTCAATAATTTTCAAAAAACGTAGAATTTCGCGCATCGAAACATTATCAAAGCTTTATTTTTTAAAGCAAAAAATGAGTAGGGGTTGAAAAATTCTAAAGATTCTAACGGGGATGATTTTTACACAAAAATAAGGCATGGAGAAAAAACATTATTCGCATGGGGGAGCTGAAGAATAGGAAATAATGAAATGTGAACTCCAATTTTCCACTTAAAATTTTCTTTTTACCAAATTTTTTAACTCAATGAGTTAATTTTCCCCAATTTTCTACGAAAAAAACATTACATTTTCAAATTTGGCTTGTGGAAGTTAACTTCGGACATGGATGTGTGTCTTATAGCGAGGGGGGGGGGGATTCTAAAATTTGTGATGCAGGAAAATCTTTCACGAATTTGTGTTATCTACTCGTAATTGACTTTGGAGTTGGAAAAAAATTGAAAAAAACGATTTTTTGCACTTACGAAAAAATTTCAGAGATTATACCTACTTTTTTGCAGTCAGAATAAGTATGACTTTTTTGACCTGAAAAAATTCAAAAGTTTTTGGACTGGGAAAATGTCTGAGATTGTCGTAAGAGAATCTCCTGTCTAAAAAGATGAAACTTTTGAATTTTTTCAACTCCAAAAAGTTATTTTTTTTAGGAATTACCTATTTTTTTTCCAAATCGAAAAAGTCATTTAGGAAACGCTATGCAGCTGACAATTATCCATCTGTGTTCATAAATAAAGATTTTATCAACTTCGATGAAACAATTTGCCTCTCATCCGCAGGTCCCCCCTCCCCCTCCCCCGTTTCCCAAGACCGAATCTGCCACAACGTGATTATTATCAAATTACGAATTAAAATTCCGAAGATTCGTACTGTAATATATACGTATGCGTAGCACTGATTCATAAAACGAAAACGAGACTATAATATATTCTTATTAGAAACAATGTAGAACGATTCTACGGGTAATTTATTAATCTAAGAAAAATCACCGCCATATCCATCACAAAGATGTTATCATAAATACATACCTTAAATACTCGAATACTATACTAATTACCGGTTTCTTTTTCATTTCTTAATAAGCGCAAATAGAACCCGAATAATTTGGGTAGGATATTCAAATCTCAACTCATTTGAATATCAAAGCTGATCATCTCTTACGGTATTTGAGTTGATTTTAATCCTCACACGCGAAAAAATTCGCACCACAATGAAACGAGCATCGAAGTCCTTTGAAAAATGTCCATTCGATGGTAAAAATTTCAAGCTTTTTTCAACTTATTGCGAGTTAACGGTTAAATAAATAGACTTGGAAAATTGGAATGACGTTTTAATTAAGTGGCACCTCAAGTTATCAAACATTTTGCTTTTTACGATTGTTTTGATTGAACGATAAAAAATTTTAATATACGAGTTAACCCCGGCATCGGGGAACTGCATTCGAGCCAAGGTAATCTGAAGCTGAACCTGTAACGAGATTGCAAATCGCTGACCCGACCGGCCGTTAAAAAAGAAAAAAACCTCGGGATCGGGTTTTCTGACTCTTTTAAAGTGTTCTGAGAGGTGCAAAAAAAAATTATGGACGATCCACGCCATACGAGTATAATGATATCTTTACGATTGCGGCTGTGCAATGTTCAGTGTTCGTTCACGTTACGCTTAAAACCTTAATCATCATTACCAGCGAAATAAAATCTGTGTTAATCTTCCCCTGATGGTTACCCCGCTTCGGCATTTCGATTAAGAACAATTACACGTCCGTCGGATTACATACACGGTTACACATACACACGCAGTGATGAGGTGGAAAAAAATCACAATTGTACGAAAGGTAAAGGGTACTAACGTATTACGGCGCGGTGGCGGCGATCGACGATGTTGAGAGGAGAGCACGTCTCTCCGCAGACAATCGCATCCTTTCACTGAAATCGTTGAACCGGCAATACAGAAAACACTTACGACCTTAGTTTCATTCGGGTATTATTTATTGCTATTTTTACGATCGCTTTTATTCCATTAATTTGCCGTTAAGATTAATAATTTAAATGAGCAGAAAATTAAGTTAATAAACGCGTTACAGTTCTGTTATACTGTGGAATATAAGTACATATACGTGTAATAAGAACGAATACCGAGCCATATAAACGACGTGGCTCGTAAGTGAAGATTCGATTCGATTTTTATGGTGGTATTTTTATTTGAAAATTTTTATATGGATATTAATTAATTTTTGTAGGCGCGCAATAACGCCTGCTTGCGTTTGCGACGTCACCTAGTAATCTAAATTTTACACTTGGACATTGTATACGTAAGTTGGATTGTGCGGGCAAAAGTCCAAGGTGCGGCTTTCTTTTTTACGAGCGCTTAATTGGATGTGCGGAGGCGCGCCCGGCCCGGTCCAAATGAATCAATGTGTCAACTAACATCTCGGCATCTCGCTATAAACACCCTACGAACTACATCGGCTCACCTATAACTCTATCTATCTCTATACCTTATTTACCTATAGGTGTCGGTGTGTCTTCTCACTACACTACTACAAAACTGGTTCGGACTATTAAGAAATGCTATATAGAAACTAACCGAATGGTTTTTCTAACCTCTATTTCGCGGGTCATACTACAAAGTCATGGCACTAAATTAACGCTGCTTTTCTTTGTACATTATTTTCATTTTTTTTCTTTTTGTTTTTGCCTTTCGGCGTACCGGCGCATAAACGAGGGCTAATCGGGCGCCATTGCGCTATTCGATTCGCGCCATCGCTTTAGTTGGCACGGCTTAGATTCATTTCCGGCGTTAAAGTTTTTCATTTTCTGAGAAATGCGTTTATACCGTGTGTGCTGTTGATTTCGACGCTGGTCAAAGGTCAAAAGATGATTAATTGTTCGGAAAGTCGAAATTGGTAACACTGATAGAGCGTAGAGCTGGTTAAAATTAGGGTTGGATGGGTTTTTGACGCGGATCGTTGTTACGAACGATTTTTTCAACGCGTTGAACGAATCGTTCGAGAACGATTTGATCGTCTTTTCGAATGGTTCGTTCATGTGTGAGTGTGATTCGAGAACGACCGAATCGTTCTCAAACGATTCATGTGAAAAAACTGTGTTTTGCTCCGACTTCCGAGAATCAATTTTGTCCAACATGATTCATTCGTTCACGAACGGGTCGGTTATTTCTGAATGAATCATTCGTGAACAATTTTTTATATTTTGAACATTTTTTCTTAAAGTATTCAGGCATGTGTGAATTACTTGATAAAGAAATGATTCAACCGTTCGTGAACGATTCCATTATCGAACGAATCATTCGTGAACGACTTCATGATTTTTTTGAAAACTTTTCGATAAATCATTCGGTAGTATAACACGTGCTTACTTAAAAAATGATTCATTCGTTCGCGAACAATCAAGTTATTTCTGAACGAATCATTCACGAACGATTCAATGACTATTGGATAAATAATTTGAGAATTATTTGACAGTACATCGAATAATTTCTGATGAATCACGTACCGAGGTGCGTGAGGCGAGAATTACTTATTTTTTAAAATCATTTATTCATTCGCGAAGGATTCAGTGATTATTGAACGAATCATTCGCGACCGATTCAGTGAATATTCAACGAATCATTCGTGAACGACTTGATGATTTTTTTTGAAAACTTTTCGATAAATCACTTGTTAGTGTAACATGTGCTTACTTCAGAAATGATTCGTTCGTTCGCGAACGATCAAGTTATTTCTGAACGAATCATTCGCGAACGATTTTATAATTTTTTGAAAAACTTTTCATGAAGTATTCAGATATATGTGAGAATTACTCGCTCAAGAAATGATTCAATCGTTCGTGAACGATTCAGTAATTATTGAACGAATCATTCGAGAACGATTAAATGTCTTTATAGACATTTTTCGATAAATCATTGTATAGTGTAAGGACTGTTTTCTTAAAAAATGAATTAATCGTTCGTGAATGCTCAAGTTGATTTTGAACGAATCATTCGCGAACGATTCAATAACTATCGGGCAAATCATTTAGGAACGATTTGACACAGTATACTGAATAATTTCTGCTGAATTGACCAAGGTGTGTGAGGTGAGGATTACTTTTTTAAAAAATGATTCAAGTTCAACTGTTCGCGAATGATTCAGTAATTATTGAACGAATCATTCGCGAACGATTTAGTGAATATTAGGCTAATCATTTGAGACCGACTTGATACCGAATAATTTTTGAATAACCAAAGTGTGTGAGGTGAGAATTACTCATTGGAGAAATGATTCAATCGTTCGCGAACGATTCAGTGATTACATGTATAATCAATAATTCGTGATAAATTGGAAATTTCGTGAAAGATTTTTGATGAATCACCGAGTAGTGTAAGAATGGTTGGCTCAAAAATTGATTCAGTCGTTCGCGAACGATTCATTTGTTTTTAAACGAATCGTTTGAGGACCAATTGGCAACGTATCGGATAATTGCTGATAAAATGGCCGATGTTCAGGTGTCTGAGAATGAGAACTACTTATTTGTGATATTATTCAACCGTTCGTGAACGATTGAGCGATCATTGAACGAATCATTCGCGAACGACTTAATGAATTTTTTTTAAAAATCAAAAATTTGTCAGAAATGAGCATAAAAATTTTTTGTTTGAATGAATGGTTCAATTATTCGACACTTCGAACAAATCATTCGCGAACGATTTGTTCGGGTTCTGATGAAAAGTTTGCAAACCAGTTCAAAATGATTCAAGAATCGTTTGTAGGAATAAATCTATCGTTCACGAACGAAGTGGAAAATGATCATTCGCGAACGAATCTATATTCTTTTACGATGCCTATAATAAATGTAATGAATCATTCAAGTATCTAGCTTAAGTTAGTACCCGGGTAACTGAAAAAATTATAGAATCGTTCGCAAACAACTTGATGATTTTCATAACGAATCAATATCAATGCTTAAATTCAAATCGAACAATAGTCCATAATGTGTATAAAATTTACAAATCAGTGCTACCATTTTCGTTAAAATTAACCAAAAATCTCTAATTTTGAAACGACTACACGACTCGAATCAACTCGAAACACACGGTAAATCATAACGCATCGTGATATTTTTTTCTTTTTTGAAAATACATAAATCAATACAATGTTATCTAGCATAAAACTCAGGTAGTCGCCGTTCATATCCAGATACGATATCCCACTGAGCATTTCCGAAAATTTCGACAAACGAATAGACCTCGTGAACTTGCGGCGATCGTTTAACCGCGATCGAAATAAATAGCGTTCGAGTCAATTTTTCATCTCCAACGTGTACCTTGGGCGATACTTTGTCGAATGTCGTAAATGTTCTTTTCGCATCATCCATTTTGTATCGAATAACAAATAGCTCGAACGAGAGAGAGAGAGAAACGTTCTAACGTGTGAATTCTGTCTAGGCGTCTTTATTGAAGAATATAAAAAGTCGTTAAGAGCGAATTGAAAGATGCTCTTCGAACTCGAATGATTTACGAGGTTTTATCATTCAAAATCGAGATTTATTTTCAACCAATGCGACGAGTCGAACGGATTTATAGTACTTTAGATACAGATAATCAGTCTTCAAAAAAAAAAAACGCACGATGATAATGATTATTTTCGGCAATTCACTCAGGGGATCCAATTAGTCTTAAAGAAAAGTTTTTGCAATGACAAAAAAAAAGAAAGAAAAAAAATGGCAGTATTTAGCGTAAGATCAAAATGAAAGAATTATATAGTGGGAGTAATGCAGAATTTATAGTGGCACCGAGATGGGCATCGTATGCTGTCGTCGTCACAAGGGAAAGAAACTCGGTTTAAACGAAGCCCAACGAAAATATTTTAAAAATTCATCGCCGAAATGAAGTATTCATCGTTGGGATCTCGCTGTACACGTCACGTACCTTAGCTATATACGTCCTAAAGAAAAGGAAAAAGTTCATACGAAGATTTCACCTCTGAAAAGCCATTCAAAAGATAGATTACAACCTTTCAAGGAATCCCGTACACTCTTCAATATTGCAATTAGACTAAACCTTTTTATAACTTTTATTCCTATTATGTGAAGAAAACCACTTATACGATACCTACGCTAAATGAATCAAATTAATTTAAATAGGACGAGAGAAAAAAAGAACTCGACTATGGGTACCTATTCCCTTCGTATATCTATGTATAGTTCGTATGGAAATAATTTCACCATTGAACCACCTTTAGTAATTTTCAAGGAATCGTATTCGTATCTGGATATTTACAACGTTCTATACTCAAAATAAACTCAACAATTACGTATAAAGCAAACTCCGCTAGAATAAACATGAAAAACTCACCATATTAGCATCTTCAAAGTTAGCATTATTTACTCTAGGAACGGTATCCGATAGACTCGATCTTCGTCGAACCCTCGGCGCTGATTCAGCATCATAATCCCCGTATTCCTGTTTAAAGCGAACGTAATTTTTAGTACGTTTCTCAAAACACGCCTCGTGAACGTATAAAATAATCGAATAAAATATATGGGCGAAGCTGGCCATTATGCTATTGCGATTAAAACATGCTGATGGTTTAAAATAGGTATTTATTTATTATTTTTCTAATGAATAATACGAGTGGATTTCCTATTTGAATTTATTCAAATGCTGCGTTTGTTTCAATATTTGTTCAAATTGCAAATCAATTTTTTTGATCGAAAAATCATAAATTGAATAAGTATACCTATACAGAGTGATTAGGAAAATATTAATACCTTTGAAAAATGAGTAGACAACTTACATCACACCATTTTAAGACGATTTCCGATTATTTGAACTGAAAAGAAGCTCAGTTAGCTAAAAATATAAGTGCTTAGTGATACAAAATTGTCAAAAAATTATTTCATTTAATAATCTGGATGAATATTCTTTCAAAATTAGTTTTAGAATAACTCGGGCCCTTGAAAAGAGCCCAAGCACATTTCATCAGATTAATAAAACCTCGTTTTGGAACCAAGAGTCGTTATTCCAAAGTCGTTTAATGAGGTGAAGTAGCAACCGTCGTTACGTCGTGCAGAACAGGTCGTCTATTTATTTGTTCGAAGGAGCCAGATAATTTCTGAATCACCCTGTACGGTTTCTATTCTATTGTGAAAGCTTAGAATTGTCAACTGCAGGAAATTATATTCCCACACATAAAAGACCTTTTCTATTATAAGCTCGTGAAATAAAAGACGACGCCGAAAATACCTAAAATCAAGATACGAATTTGGCAAATTCGCGATTATCTCGACAGTAGGAGTTTTTCGACGTTGGAAACTCGTATACCCAATACGAGTATTTTACATACTAGATAAGTTACTTTAATAAACGAAGATCACAATATAATACGAATATAATATACAACGTGCATGTGTATTAAACCAGCTACGCGCAAGCTTGTGGTTTCAAAGCGAATTGAAAAAGTAAAGGAAAAAAAACTTGTAAGAAAAAGCTGAGCGTTGTGTATAAGCTTGAAAGCTGCATAAGGTGCCAATAATTAAAAAAGAAAATAAATTCCTCGTATGGATTTTCGCGCGGTGAAGTCGAGAAGTCTTTATAAATTCGGCGCAAGTGAGATGGGTATAAAATTCTAAATTCTGGGTTGGGATTTTGGATATGTACCTGATGATAATAGCCCAGATCTTCTTCATTTGAGGCTTGAGACGTGTGTTCCGGCCCATGCTTCGATTCAGGTTGCCATCCGGTTTCAGCGTAAGCAGTTCTGGCACTGTTTATACAAAAACCAATTGTGTAAATAAATGTACAGGTTTTTTTTCGCCTTAGTCGGAGAAAAAAATAAGAAAGAAAGAAATGAAAATGGTTATTAACTAAGTGTGAAATGCTTTCGAAAGAAAAAATTCGTATTCCTCACCACGAACTACGACCGTTTGCGAAATCCGGAGGCCCAAGACCCAACCCAGAATCCTCACTCGGTGATCGAAAACCGTCCGCGTCTTGATAAGGTACAGTGCTTTGTTCGTTTAAGAATTTATTTACTTTCGCATAACCTTGCTGAAAATATTACAAAGATATATTCATACACAAAATCGTGCTATCAACAAACGTTGTCCTATGTGCGCTTTGCGCTGCTCAATACGATACGCGATTCGACAACATACAATACCAAAAAACGACGGCACAGCTCGCTCGAAATACAATACGTTGCCATTGGCACATACGAGTATATATTTACACAACAAATATCCAACGCGATAACACATGACAAATGGTTACGAATACGCGAATCGTTATCGCGAAATAATTAATTCATAATTTTCCCATTTATATTTAACAGTCTACCCGATTTCTATTCAATGTAATCGTATTTTCGTCCTATAGGATTAATATTTCGCGGTTACGCCGAATGGCTAATGAATAACAGCAGTATAATACCGAACTCGATGAGTTTTTTCGAAAATAAAACATTAATGAAGAATATACTCCACAGGGTTGTATTCCCCTTGAAATTTCCTTCATTTTGAGTACCCACATAACTATGTTCCGATTAAATACAGGTTTTTTGGGTTTCAAGGTCAACCCCTCTCTTTTTTTCAGAATTGTGTTATTTTGACGGAAACGCCAAACTTATTTCCAAGTTATTTATTAGATATCGGCAAAGGTAGAAAAAAAAACATCACATAATTTTATTTCGATTAAACAGAGATTTTTTGGATTTCAAGGTCAACCCCCACTCTTTTTTTCAAAATTGTGTCATTTTGGCGAGAATTTCAAATTGATTTTCAGGATATTTATTAGAGATCATCAAGGGCATGAAAAAAACATCATATAACTTTATTTCGATTAAACAGAGATTTTTTGGATTTCAAGGTCAACCCCCACTCTTTTTTTTAAATTGCGTTATTTCGACGAGAATTTCAAATCGAATTCTGCGATATTTACCAAATATCACCAAAAGTATAAAAAAGGACAAAGAATCGTGAAAACAACACTTTCCCAGTTTTCCATGTGGATCCTCCCCCCTCCCCTTTATTCAGTTGAGGCAATTGTATACACAATGGTGCCATGCGGGGTATCGTTTTCCTCGTAATTCGGGACGGTGAGTTCAAAATTTGCGTTATTTTTCGAATATCTCCCTCTCGTCGTTGGAAATTATGAAAACAACACTTTTCCAGTTTTCCACGAGGGCCCCTCCTCCCCTTTATTATTTTGATGCAATCGTATACAAAATGGTGCCATGTGGGGTATCATTTTCGATGGAATTCGAGACGCTGAGTTTAAAAATGGCGTTATTTTTCAAATATCTCCCCTTCGTCGTCGGACCCTCACATCTCGAACGAAGAAAAAAGGAGTAAACGTGGAAAAATTCTAATAAAACGTGATTTACAACACGTTTCTGATATTCCTTCGAAATATTAATTATTTTCTAGGGTTGTGGTCGACCTTTGATATAAATTCAACGTCTGCTTGCGCGGACCGTGTTAATAACCCTCGAAGGAAAATATGTTACATTAAATTTTTTTTAGCATTTTCTTGAAAAAGCAAAACCATGGACCATACAAACGAATTGCTTTAACGGGCGGTATGTAATTTAGCACGCGATATTGTACATACGACGGGAGCTAAAAATAAACAAAAAAATAGGTACACACTTCAAGAAGGTAATTAAACGCAAACAGTTTCACAATTAATTCTATAATAAATAAAAATATTAAGCAATTTCATGCATCGCGGCTATATAGCTAGAATGCGAAGCGAATTACTGTTATTTAAGCTACATTTTTATGATAAACGTTTAAGGGATAATGTAATAAGGAGATATTTTGAAAAAAAATATACAATAATGCTCGCACTCACCGTCGGAGGTAGATTTTGCAAATTCGGAGATAATCTGCCAGAATTATCCCCTTTCAGCTGAAACAATATAAATAGTCATTAAGATTTCGCAGGATTCACCATATAAAATTATGGGTCGGAAAATGTGCGGTCGTTACGCGCGATACTTACTCTTACTCTCGAATTAAAATAATTTCTACTATTATCTAAAGAATGTCTTCTATAAACTATATCATCGAAACGAGATCTATCTTGAGGAGTAACAACTTCACGAAGCTCGGTCATTAAAGTAAACTGTAAAACAATGATTAAATTTACCCTTTTGCGTTATCGTCCTGGGAAAACGATTAATTCGTATTGACTATAGATAGGTATACCTTTTCTTGCGTATTTAATAAATCAAACAAAACAGCGATAAAAGTCTCAAATGACATCCTCTTCGAACAGTATTCCTCCAAGTAATAACATAAAGTAGCGAATTCACTCTTTTTCAAAACTGAACTTGCTTTTTCCTCGACCATTTGTATGGTCTCTGAGCGAGGTATTCTCGGATGAGGCCTGCGAAATAAAATTGCAATTTTCATCTAAATGCAAACCTCGGCGGCGTTGCGCCGATATCGTTTAAGATTAATATTCAAAACGTTAACGAGAATTAATTCGAAATTTACGTGAAAAAAATTACCAACTCGATGGTACCTAAGCCCTTTGTGCTCGTCGATTTATCGCAGCGTGCATTTTTTTTTCAGAACCTTTTGTAACTCAATTAATACCACAAATCAGTTTATACTGGAGAAAATTTCATAATAATTCAATTAATTGCCGGTGGCGTTTTCGATACATTATGAAATAGTACAGAAATGTTGCCCTGTACATGTTCGTAGAAACGGTGTGTAAAATCTCGCTACACATATGAGAACCAACTTGGGAAAACTTCGTCGGAGCTGGAAAGTTTTGTAGTAATTTTACGCATCGATATCATTCCAATAATTTAATTTCTAATTTCCTTTTACTGCGTTTAATATCTATATATTTGGAAAATTTGATAATTACGTTCGGCAACCTAGTTATCATTCGTTTTAACTCTTTGATTACTCTATTCAACTTTGGCACAACGTTTTTAGTCGAATATCTGTTTGATATTCAGTATCGACTTGAGTGGGTTTTGGAAATGGAAAATATTTGTAATTAGAAGATTATATTAATTCGATGAAAAATATGTACGAATGTAATGCGATGAGAAAATCGTGAGGAATGAGAGGTCGTTCAAGGAAAAGGGGTTGAAAGAAGATGGTTTGAGAAGTTCTAAATAACTACCCCCCCCCCCCCCAAATCGCCAAATCGAAGAAAGAATAAGACGAAAAATGGAGAAATAACATCAAAATCGTAATTAGGGAATAAATAGTTATGGGTAAAGATGTAAAAAATTTCATCTTTCTAAAATTCTTTTTTTTTAATGTCAAAGTTGATAGTGCTGCAAATTCGATACGATATTATATCGGAATATCGATGTATCGATATTTTTATCATATCGATGTATCGATATTTTTATCATATCGATGTATCGATATTTTTATCATATCGATGTATCGATATTTTTATCATATCGATGTATCGATATTTTTATCATATCGATGTATCGATATTTTTATCATATCGATGTATCGATATTTTTATCATATCGATGAATCAATATTTTCGTAATATCGATATATCGATATGAAATTTAGAATATTGATATTTTTTTAACCCTGATAAAGTTTAAAATTTGCTCGTTTTTTTGTTTTTTTGACAAAATATCGATGTTATATCGATATCATGTGTCGATATATCGATATAAAATTTCGGCCGATATTTGCAGCACTAAAAGTTAATCAAATATCGATAAAATATTTCAAAATGAAAGAAAAATTTTAGAATTTTGTAAAAATTTGGTGAAATAAAAATAAAATGTGATTCAACATCGTTAAAGTTGTACAAAATTTTGGAAAACTTGCTCTAAACGCACAAAATATGTTGAAAACATTTCGAAATTTTCCTAAAATGTCATAAAATCATTAGATTTTCGTGAAAATTATTGAAAATGAGGTTTGAAAAAGTATAAAAAATTAAGAAAATTGTATTGTTGAAATTTTGAAAAATGTTTATATAATTTTTACATTTTCTGTAACATTTTATCCAATGTTATTCTTAATTTTATTAATTTTACTGAATTTTGAAGGATTTTCTCGAAAAAAAAAAAAAAATCAACTTAGAGTAATTTTTCGAGCTTGCAACTTTTCTACAATTTTTGTGCAATTTAAAACAAATTTAACGATTTTTTGACAATTTTCATGCTATTTAACAATATCTTTTTTAAAGTCTGTCAAATTGTACAGTTTTTCGCTATTTTTATGATTTTATCGAAAGTTGAAATATTTTTGTGACATTTCTACAAGTTGAATAATGAACTTTTAAGCTATTTCTACTCGAGTTTGTAAACGTAAAATGGTAAAAAAAACTTTTGAGGCGAATCGAACGATTTTTATGTAATTTTAGTGATATTTCTAGAAATTTTGTAATAAATTTCAGCAATTTTTATGCCATTTTCAATGATTGATGTGCTATATTGAATCATTATATTCGTATGTACACTTTAAGGTCTCAAAATGACGGAAAAAACATCGAATAGAATGAATTTCATGCGTTTTCTGGAAAAAATCCTTATTATCTCAAGTTGAAATTTAGAGGAGATAACACAACAATTTTTAATATTTTGACTTTTCGTTCGTTATCTCTATTTAAAGTTCCAGGAAATGAGATAATCAAAAGAAAATTGGATAAAAATGTTGGTTTTGAGACAGGCGCAGTCTTAGGATTTCTGGGGGGGGGGGGGGGGTCACATTCAGGGACGAAGTGAAGTTGGCCTGAAAGGGTTAAACATTTTAAAGTTCTGATTATGGTGAAAGGTTTTCGAATTTTTTGACATTTAGTGCAATTTTTTGAAATGTTTCACTTTCAAAAGTAGAGATGAATTTAATAATTTACCAAAAAAAATCAGAATCATCAAAATCATGATTTGAATCATTGAAGTGAATGATTTGAATGTGATGATTAATGATTTGAAATCATTTTTGAAGAAAAAATTTTCAATTGTTATGAAGAAAAATTATCAAAATCAAATCATGTTCTTATTGAAGCTGTGATTTTAATTTTTATGATTTTTCTTCACCTAGAAAAGTTATTACTATCACGAACTAAATCACTTAGATGAGATAAAAATACCAAGATGAAAAAAAAGTGAGATTGTGTGCAGTTCTGAACTGCGCAATTATGAACACTAATGCTTCTGATCAAAAAGAGGTTCAAATTTCAAGATTTTTTTGTATTTGATGATTTTTTATGGTGAAAAAATCACGTTTTTCAAGAATTTAGAAAATGATTTTTTATTATTTCGATTTAAAATTGATTTTTCATTAAAATACCCAATTTTTTGGTCCCGGAGAGTGATTCTACACCCCCTCCTAAAACTGATCTTGTTTTGAAACGTATTCCAATATTGAAAAAAAATAAATGAAAAAAGAATCCTGTTGATTTGTATCTAAAGACGTATGATTTTTTTTTTTTTTGGTTTCAATATCAATAATCAACGAGACGTATCAAAGGCTCAAATAAAATGTGCACTGCGATATCGAATTTCGATAAAATTCTATAAAGCATTTAGAATAGTACACTAATGACTCACCTAGATTGGGTATCCCACGACGGATCCGAATCGTAGGTACTAAACGAATGAGGTATTTTACCGACATCGCGTATCGTTATGGTCATTCTTTTGTGTTTCTTCAGCTGACCAACCGCTTCATCGTGAGTTATATCCAAAAAACTCGTACCATTAACGTCCAATATCTGATCACCGATCTGTAACGCGAGCGAAACAGAAAAAAGGAAAGAAAAATAAGTCGCAAAAAAAAACGCCATTAAGAGGGTAATTTTTTTCGTCGCCGTACTCTTTTCTATAAATAATTATAGTAATTAGAAGAGCGATTTGAAAAAACCACACGGTTGCAGGGTTAAAAACTGTCAAATTTGACTAATCGATAACTAACCGACGAAATTTGTACGTACGTCGTACGAATTGAATAATTATCGTTTATGTTAATAACGAAATTTTCGTTTTATACGAAGGCATGTGCGTTACCCATGCGGGGGATCGATTTCGTTACGTATAATGTACGTATAGTATAATTATCACCCCCCCGATTCCTCAGCTTTAGACTTTACCACGCGGCGTACATGTCGTACAAATCACATACTCGATTCGCCGTATTTCCAAACTTACTTAGTCGGGCATACAGAGTAGGCAATTTAATTAACATCAAGAGTAAACCCATCAGATGATAGTGTTTCCAGTTCGAATATTCTAACGTAAGCTTGATACGTGACACGAGCTCATTTAACAAGATTTCCACCTAATCCTTCATCGATTCTATGTCTTGTAAAAAGTTTTATAGCTTGTCAATTAAAAAAAAAAAAACTGTGAAAAAATGCCATCCTTTTTTTATAGGATCGACGACGTTGAAAAAAATCACATCGAAAAATATACCGGACGTGATGGAATTTTCATACCAACGCCTCAACTGGCTGTCTAAAAATAAGGTATCGCGGTTTTAAAAATACGCCAAAGAAAACAAACCGTTGTAAACAGGAAAATGGTAGGCGGGTTAGGAAATTTCCCCCTCTTTCTTTTTTGTCTCCACTTCCCACCAAGACTAATAATTTTCTTATCAACACCCGTTATAAAAACGACAAATTTTAAAGCTCAAAGTTTTTCCGAACTAGGTCACCTGAGTATGGTTCGAGAGAGTGGAGGCGCGGAGAATTGAATCATCTGTTCGATTACTTATAGTATATAAAGTACGGTGAAGTTTTTTCACATAAATCAGCGTTTTTTTTTTTTTTTTACAAATTATACTTTTCGAATTAGATAATTATTTATCAAAGAGCCGAGAAAGAGCGAGAATTTTACTCGAGTACTTTTATATATAAATCAATTTTACGAGACGAACTTACTTTAAAAGCTGCTAGAGAAACTTTTATACGTAATAAAATTACGTAAAAATTCGTACCTTTGTAATCTCTCGCCGCCATTCAACTCCGTCAAAGAGTGCAATTAAACTTTTAACGCCTGTCATGGTTAACATCCTCTCTCCCCGCCCCTTCTACCTGAACCCGAAGTTTAGTGACCATGTAACAAAACTCAAGTACACAAGTCTTATTCGCCGGCTTGATTTTATTAATACGGTACCACGATCGAGACAGCAGGCGAAAAAGAAGCCGACGTTTATCAGCTTTTATCGTATAATATCGCATAAATTAATCGACTTCAATGTAGGAAGTTTTCTAAAAGGAATTTTTAATTTATCGCCGTTGATATATATTTAGCTCGTCTGTAACCTTCGTTGCTTGCCCGTACCAAGTATACCTACGCCCTTCGTTTAACAAATTACAGAACAGTTCTCTCAAAAATTCACCGCACATCGTATCGAATCGAAAGTGTTAAATCACACACAAAAAAAAGAAGTATTAAAAAACAGAATAAACAAGCGACCTAAATTAAAGTCCCAATACAAAGCCGTAACGCATCAAGTCGTCGTATAATTGCTCGAAAACACGCCGTAATAACGTAAACTTTTTTTCCAATTTTCAAAGCGACAGCAAAGGACGACTTTTGTTGTATTGTTTTTTTTTCACCATTTTTTTTTTAATCTTCGTAAGACCATCGAATGTGCTCTTCTAAAATGCAATTTTCCCCTTTTCTTTTTTGTCATTTGCGTACTTTTTTTTCCACTCTTGGTGGCTCGAATCACGTTGACGTATTCGATTTAGTTTTTAGAGTAGGTTTTCTTTTTTTTTTTACACCATAACCATTTTCGAAGGTTTAACCTTTGAAATTTTATTACTATGTTTTCGACCGTGCAACTCCGCCCATTTTTTTATGGAAATTATTACCTATGCGAAGGAGATTTTTTACGTGATAGTAATATTTGATATACGTATGGTGGTTTTTTTCACTGCTATATCATTTGAAGGGAATATTTTTCAACGCTTTTCGACGATTTTCAACGAACGTTAATAATTAAGTATTTGGATATTTTTTTTCGAAAGTGTTTTCATATTTTTTCTTTTCGTTATTTTTTACAGATATTTTGAAATCGATTGCGGATCGAAGGTGGAATTTGGCGAAATGCTGGTTTATTTTTGATGGTGAGTCCTAGTTTTATGTATTTGATTGTGTGTAATTGAATTTTGGAGTGGGAATTTAATTTTTGGCATGTGTTATACCGGAGTCTTTGGTTGTTATGCTCAACCCTTCATATGATGACGAAGCAATACAAACATCAGCACATCACATATGTGTAAATAAGTTTGCTTACTCTTGAACTTCGAAGAAAACCTCAGAAAATCGTTTTAGGTCAATTTTAGCAGGTTTTACAGGTAGCATAAATTTTGGAACCATGAAAAATTTCCCTAACCTGGTTCTTGTCTTCATGAAAGGGTTGGAGAAGGGTTGAAAAGTTCAAAAAAAGTACTTCATGGTAGTCTCTCATTTCAAATCAGTGGAAAAATCACTGATATTCAGTCGGAGTTGCAACACAGAGAAAATCAGTGAAATCAAATGAATAAAATTTATTGATTTTTTTTAGTGAAGTTGATCGATTTTTTCAGTAATATGATTACGTCAAGTTCCTGTTTTTCGGTTCTACACCACGTATAAAATTTTGAAAATTATCATGGGTTTTCTTCTCTCCTATTAGAAATTTAAAAGTACCAGAATTTCGATCAAAAGTCATCCTCATTTTTGTCAGTTTGTTTTACCAATATGAGATTATTTTGTTGGAAGTGGAGTTGAATAAATTGCTCAGAGGTACCAAAAAAAAAGCTGAATTGAGTTTTTTGGCCACTATGAAAGAAATTTTATCCATCTTTGGTCTCTTCCTTCCCCTTCACGTTAATTCACCACAAATACGAGTAGTTCAGGTTTTGAAGAGAGTAAAATTAATTCCCTAAAAATATTTTATAGTTTTGAATTGATCCATAGAATGAATCACGTTCACTCCTATTTATCTCCTGGGCAATACTGTCTTGGCACAATCCGTTTTTTCCAACAAAAAAAAATCCAGTGCCAACGACATGAAATTTTTGTTAATTTTTTATAAAATAATGATAAATATTGATCGAAATGCCACGTATTTCATTTTCTATCGACTTTTGAAAAAATTTATAGTGATGGAAGTGGCAATTAAAGTGTTAAAAATACTTAAATCGTCCAAAATTACTTTTAAAAAAATTCTCAAAAATCTTAACCCTTTTTTTTAACCTTTTTTGTTTATCTCAATTCAGTTTTCATCGAAAATTTGGTGTAAAATTCGAAAAAATCTCAATTTTTCATACTTTGGATACACTTAGATCATTATTTGAGAGAAAAAAGTACTAATATATGACATGGTATAAAAAATAGTCAGTTTTGGGCGTTCTAGCAAAATTTTTCTGAAAAATCACAATTTTTAAGACATTTTGCCAATTTTTTATCCATTTTTCGTGTCCGTAAAAACCCTCACGAAATTTCTTGACGATGGCTGTTAGACATTTTGTCAGACTTTTTTGAACTTGGAAAAATTTTCAGATTTCCATTGATTTTTTGAACTTGGAAAATTTCAGAGATAACGCCAATTTTTAGACATTTTGCCAGATAAATAATTTACTTTTTTTGAATTAAGAAAATTTTAGAAATCAGGGTAACTTTCTGATATTTTGTCAGGCAGACTTCTTGGATTTGGAAAAATTCAGATATTATGCCGACTTTCAGACATTTTGCCACACACTTTTGGACTTAAAAAATTTTTAAGAATTCAAATTGATTTTTGGACTTGGAAAATTTCAACTTTATGGACTTGAAAATTTTCAAGATAGTTCAAATCAGACATTTTGTCAGACAGCTTTTTACCTTAGGTTGACTTTTAGACATTTTGTCGGACTTTTTTGAACTTGGAAAAATTTTCAGATTTCCAGAAATGGCGACTTTTTGTTAAACTTTTGAAAACTTATGAACTAAAAAAAACATATGCCTACTTGAAGAGTGGATCTATCTTCTTTTTTTTGTCCATTTTTCGTGTTCATTTTTGCGTCACGTTTTTTTCATCGTCTAAATATTTTTTAAAAACTTATACATTTTTTACCCAAATGACTTTTTGGACTTGAAAATTTTCAAAAATTTTTGGGCTTTTTGAACGTGAAAATTTTTTTAATGGTTTTAAAATTTGATTTTTAGATATTTTTTGTCAGACGTTATAACGTTTTGTTCCGCTATATAAATTATAACATTGATTTTTTCACCACATTTTCCAACTTTTTTGGAAAATTCATGAAAACCTTTTTAAAAATACTTGAAAATCAAACATGCTTATGAAAATCCTAAACTTTTTCCGCAAACGTCGAAAATTCCTAATGGCAGACTAAGGATAAATCCTTTGTTGACAGCTCTTGAAACGTACCTATGCTTAAAACTTGAACTTTGACTTTTCTTCTTCCCACCCGCCATTGTATAGGTATTAAAAATTAGTATAACCTACTGAAAAATCCAGTATCAATTCCAAAAGTTAAATACTCTGGGAATTATGAGATTTGGAAACAAATTTTTTTCTGTGTTCTATAAAATGAGTCGAGTATATAAATTTTTATCACCAGCAACATCAAAAAACCGTATTTTGACATTCTGTACTTCGTTATCTCGTTCGTTCAAATTTCAGAATCGTCAAACGTATATATTTCAATGTAGGTAATTTAGGCTGCTTCGTCATTATGAAAGGCTGAATGGTGCAATTGAAACACTCGGTATGAACAAACAACTCAGATAAGATTTCAAAATATACGAACGTATCTATTTCAATTCTTCCTCCCATTGACATTGAGTGAAGATGAAAAAGAAAACACATTCGAAATGAAAATTTAAGCTATATAAGGTGAAATAAGACAAATGACGATACCCATTTATCTATGTTTTCTGAATCTCATTCCTTCTCCTACATTAGTTGCGTCCGTGAACCAATTTGCATTCGCCGAAATCAATTTTGAGCAACGTGAAATCGTTGGGGGAAAAGGAGGCATGAAAAACATTCGAATATTTCAGCGTACAATATTCGCGTATCTTGAGAAAAATCGAATGTAAATTCAAAAAGGGAAAAATCTGCGTTTTACATCGCTCGGTTATTTTTATATGTTTGTGACACTATTAAAAAAGGTAGCTAAATTGAGCATCGATTGCCATGTTCACGGATTTATCGCGTAGGTATCTATTTCGACGTACAAAAAATTAGTATCTTTTTCTTTCGTCATCCCTCGTCAAGTTTACGAGTTGTCAAAAGCGGAGGAAAGATTGTCAATACCGAAATACACTTTCGTTCGGCGAAATATTACTAAAATCAATGTCGTAGGGTATTTTCATCATCTACAGCTGATACCTATATACCTAATAAAACGTTCGTCGTTGGAAATAAAAAAAAAAGGCTAAACAATCTCAATATAATAAAACCCTAACAATCATGTTATATTTGACTTTTCGCAAATTGTTCATGCTCTTTTATCCTAATACCTACGCAGTTCAGTATGAATTTCCCGATAATAGCTATAATACTTTCTAATATGTACTTTTATTTCACCCGGAAAAAAATCTAAATAAAAAAAAGTACGTAGGTAGATAAAATAATTTTACCTGGATACCAGATCTTTCGGCAACCGAGTCTTTATCAACGCCAGTCACGAAAATACCCAAATTATACTCCAATCCGCCTCTAATCATTAATCCTAGACTTTGACCCGGTTCAATGGTCAATTCAACCTGTAACAAAAATTCCATCTCGTTAATTGAAACTTCATTAAAACCGCGTATTCATTTTACAAAATATTCCGCGTATAATAAAAGTTGAACAAAATAACGACGATTCTTTCATTAGCGTAATGATGGAGAGAAAAAAAAGTAATTTTAAGCAAAAAAACCCTTCCTCATTTTCGGGTGACTGACGAGGAAATGGAAAAAACTACTTAAAAGGTGTATTGAAGCGGGTTAAGTTTTGAATGAAACCGTATTACTATCTATTTCAACATTTGCCACACCATTTCTTTTCTTGTTAATTCGAAACGAGATGACGATAAAACGGCGTTTTTTCTTCACACTTTCAACTCTAAGTATTCGTCGTTACATACTTTTGAAAAAACCTAACCGTATAAACTCGTTTTGCTTCTGGTTATTACGATTACCTTTGTAGCTTTTTCTAGTATTCGTCGTAACGAACAATTTCTTCTTCTTTAATTTGTACCTATGTAGCCGGAGACGCAACACCGGATGGTGAAATTGTATATAGGTACGAAATGTTTCCATGGCGAGCAGTTCGCCTTCCTCGGTTAGCCTTTTCCCCCTTTTTATTTAGATACTGTTTCTTCGTATTCGAGAATAAGTGGTATTTTTGCATGAAGTATTTCGAATTCGTTCGTTTGTTTATTTTTCTTCGTTATTTTTTATTCGCTTATTTGAGTGGATTGACGATGTTCATTTCGTCGTTGTTTTACCCTCTCGAAATCCTTTTTTTTTTTCTAAAAGGAACTTTTTCCAACAAATCGCAAGTTTTGCATAAAATTGAGATGAGAGTAGGTGTACTTGGGTAGAATTACAGTCGATTTCAGTATCCAGGAGATTACTAATGAAAAATGCTGGATATGAGATGGAAAATTGATCGTGAAAATGGATATTGCCAAGAACATGGTTCGTGTCAGTTGTATTTGGGAGGTAATGCATCACTTGTATATGATCATATGTCATAATACCACTTGAACATGGTTATACGATATTGAGACACCTACTCAGGCACTTGAACAAGGATATATGTCACTTTGGACCTGGTAATGTGATGGAATGTCACTTGAATAAGATCACATGTCCTTTTGGATTGGATTATATGTCACTTCGAGCATAATCTCATGGAATAATGTCACTTGGTTATGGTCATACATCGCTTTGGACATGGCTACATGACAAAATGTCACTTGAATACAGTTATTTATGGTTTTGATACATAAATATGTCACTTTGGACATGATCACATGTTAGACTGTCACTTGAACGTAGCCATAAATTGATTGAACATGGTCATGCATGACTTCAATACATCCAAAAGCTCATTTGGACACAGTCAAATGACAGACTGCTACCTAGACAAGGTTATTTACCGCTTTGGGCATGGCCATATGGAATGATATCATTTGAACACAACCAGACATCAATTGGGCATGTCTGTATGTGACTTGAACATGATCATACATAATTTTGGACATTGTCATATGTCAGGATATCACTTGAACATAGCCATTCCTCACTCGTGAATTTGGCATGCTTTTATGTAGTAACTTGAACAGGGTCGTGCATCACTCACATGTTAGATGGTCATATTTCAATTGGATATGCTCATATGTTACTTCAACGTGATCATGCATGGCTTCAGTGCCACCCTTTGGACATGGTCAAATGACAGAATATCACCTAGACAAGCTGTTATATGTTATTTTGGTCATGATCACTTGGAATGTTGTCACTTGAACATAACCAGACATAAATGGGACGTGTCTATGCATGACTCCGACATGACCATGCGTCACTCTGGACATGGTGACATGTCAGGATGTCACCAGACATCAATCGAGTATGTTATATGTAACTTGAACATGGTCATACATGGTTTTGACATAAATATGCATCATTTTGGACATGGTGGCATGTTGGGCTATCACAGAATGTAACTTGAGCATGATCGTGCATTATTATGATACCACCACGCGTCCCTCTGGACACGGTCAAATGACAGAATGTCACCCAGACATTGGGTCATTTTGGTCATTATCAAGTGGAATAACGTCACTTAAACATGACTAGATGTCAATTGGGCATGTTTAAATGTAACTTGAACATGATCCTTCATTTTTTTGACATGATCATATGTCACTTTGGACATAGTCACGTTTCAGGAAGTCACCAGACAACAACTGAACAGGGTCATGCGTCCTTTTGGAATGACCACTTGTCAATTTGGACATAGTTATATGTCAGCATGTCACATGAAGGTAGTCATACATCACTTTGACATGGCCACGCATCACTTTGGACATAGCCATATGTCAGGAAGCCACCAGAAAACAATTGAACGTGGCCATGCATCATTTTGACATGACCCTGTGTCACTTTGTGGCTTTAGACATAATCACATGTCAATATGTCACATGAAGAGCCATATGTCAGGAAGTCACCAGAAAACAATTGAACATGGCCATGCATCATTTTGACATGACCCTGTGTCACTTTGTGGCTTTAGACATAATCACATGTCAATATGTCACATGAAGAGCCATATGTCAGGAAGTCACCAGAAAACAATTGAACATGGCCATGCATCATTTTGACATGACCCTGTGTCACTTTGTGGCTTTAGACATAATCACATGTCAATATGTCACATGAAGATAGTCATACATCACTTTGACATAACCACGCATCATTTGGACATAACCACATGTCAGGAGGTCACCAGATAACAATTGAACAAGATCATGCATCATTTTGGCATGAACATTTATCACTTTGGACATTGTTACATGTCAGTATGCCACATGAAAATAATCATGCATCACTTTGACATGGCCACGCATCACTTTGGACATAGCCACATGTCAGGAAGTCACCATACAACAATTGAACATGGTCACGCATCATTTTGACATGACTGTGTGCCACTTTGGACATAGTTACATGTCAGTATGTCACATGTAGATAGTCATACATCACTTTGACATAGCCACGCATCACTTTGGACATAGCCACATGTCAGGAAGTCATCATACAACAATTGAACATGGTCATTAGGGTGGGCCGAAAAACCAAAGTTTCGAATTTGAAAACGCAATAGGTGGGAAAAGACGGGTATTGTACCAAGAAATAACACACATTTTTTATTTTTATCACAGTTATTATGCCCCCTACCCAGCCTCCAAATTTCCCCGAGAGCGTTATTCGCTCGCCACGAGAAACTCGTGGGAACTGGT
>FIZU01061453.1:0-25186 GCA_900064475.1 Pseudococcus longispinus
AAACAACGAAGGGGTCATTTTAGGTTCACATTTTGGGAATGGGGGGGGGGGGTGAAGTTCAGTGATTTTCTTGTGGTAAATAGGGACACTCAAAGGAACATTTTAAAATCATAAAATCTTTATCTTTGATGACTCAAAACGCGATTTGCTCCATTTTTATGGTCTGATTTCACTGGGCTAGACCAATTGTTTTGTCAAAAAAAATTTCATTGGCCTTATACCAACGTCTAGGATTTATTGAGGGCCGGTTCGAGGAGACTGGGAGCACTTGGGCTCAAAAAATGATGAAATTGCCTTGTTAGTTAGGTATATTACATTCGAGTTTAAAATTTGGCCAAAGAGGAGGGTGTGGGGGTCTATTTAAAAAAACACCAAGATTTTAGGACTGACATTTGGATATTAAAAAATTGAGATCTCACAAAGCCAACTATATTTTGCTCATAATGTCATCATAGTTAGAGAATACATCAAAATTACAATGGAGGGGGGGGGAGGCTCGAAAAATGTAAGATCACCTCACATGTCACATAACGATGTTTTGGTAGATTTTATTTTCAAATAAGGAAAACTTGCTGCATTTTTTTATAACATTAAATATTTTGCATTTTGAGTTGAAAAAATTGGATGAAATTGCATTGAATCGAAAACAATTCAACGAGTCAGAAATTTTGTTAATCTTTAGTCCTCCTTCCGAATGCCAACTTCGATTCTTCCCTGGTTTTGAAATTTTCAGTCAAATTTTGGTGTTTTTTTTTTTTTTTAGTAATTTTTGAGTGCTTTTAAAGTTGAAAATTTAAACTTCTGTGTCCAAAGAAATTGTTGGATAACATTTTTATGGCTTTAAAAGGAATTTAGCTCCTCGTTCTAAAAAAACGATCAATAAAGTGAATATATTTCTCCCTTCTCAATTTTTCAGTAAAAATTAATCAGAAGGTTGCTTTATATTTGTAGCAAAACAAAGAAGCTCAATTAAAATACCAATGGTAATTTTCAAAATTTTCAAAAAAAACACTTCCAACTTGGATGTGTTTTCGGGGAGAAGACTGCCTATTTATAGAGAAACCCAAAATATTTTTTCACATATCATATTTGCCAGCTTCTTAGTTATTATAAAATTACATTTCCCCACGAATCACGTCATCCTGATGAAACTGGTGAAATTTGAAAACCCATATTTTCACATTATTTCAACTAAAACTTCGATAGTTGAAAAAAAAATTGTAGGACAATTAAAGCTTCAGTCGTTTCAAAAATTTCGATAAATTTTTTCTTTAACAACCTCAAAATGCACGTCGTTGTGAACAGTTTTATATTTGGGGGGACAGCTCCAAAGGGTCTGAAGCCCCCTCCCACGACTGAAAAGTTGAAAAAAAACCGATGAACTTTAAGCTTTTGAATGCCATTTAATGCAAACATTTTCTTCTTCACTTCAGTAGGGTTCAAAGGTATTCTTCGATATTTTTGTTTGATATTTTTCTATTGAAAGACCAATTTTATTATTCGCCAAAGCATAATGCCCAAAAACGTCTCTATGATTTTAAAACTTTCCACATTCTAAAGAAAACTGTTTTTTTTTCTTTTTTCAAAAAAAATGTTCAAGGAATTTTGTTTATACGAGTATTTTCCACTTTTGTTACCCAATGATGCATCGTATGTGCCTAAAAATCAGATTATTGGGGAAGGGTAGGAGGTCTTTCAATCGAATTTGAAAATTTATATAATTTTGGAATTAAAAATACAGCGTTGAATCCTCCCTCTCTCCTTCCCCTTCTGAAGAAAAGCGGCGTTGTTATCACTTGACACGTTTTTACGAGGACTATCCATTTTTATGCTTCCATTTTGAAATTAACAACATTTTGAATTTCATTCGAGGCTTTTTTTGAATATTTCTCTAAATTCATCCCAGCTTTAATGGAGAGAAATGCTCAATTTTATAGATGCTGAAAACTTGAATAATGGTATTCGTTCAAATTCAGTTAAAATTTGCTATCAGTTGGTCAAAGGTTACCTCGACTTGATATCCTTTTCGAGGAACAAAAGTATGGCATTTCTTTACATTTGAGTATTGTCTAGAATCTTCTTATCTCGTAATTTTATCTTTCGTCTGACTTGTTCGAAATTTATCGGCGTAAGTACATTTTCTACAGCTGGTTTGAAAAAAGGAAAAGAAATAAAGATCCAAAATTAAATCAACATTTTTCCACTTTGTAATTATTACTGGTTTATTTGGACTTTCCTACGATGTAAGTTTTTATCTAAATGTAAATCTCTCGCCCCAATTTACTGCAGGTAGGCGAAAAGTATAAGACTTCGGACATTAATTTCAATGCTTTCGCTTTCTTTACGGTTAAAGTTTTTAGCCATTTTATTAAAATTTACGACCCTGCTTAAAGGACTTTTTTTCCTTGATATACCCGAAGCGACGACTCGCACCAGAGTCAGAAACGTTTCAACCTTGTTGGATGAAATTTGCGGTCACGTCAACGTATATATAGCAAAGATTCAATTTACGACGCAATTCGTACATTTTCGGTCTTTTTTTGTTCTCTATATGAAAAGCTATAAATCTCATAATGATCAAAAATTTTATTACGTTTGAGTTGTTATAAAGTAAGACTAATTTTATGATCATTTTTTTCCTTTCAGTTGTCTCTGGTAACCAAGGAATACCAGAATCAGTACGACAGTGCCATTTACAGACTAAAGAATTACAAAGAAATCAGTCCGAGATGACAGTTCGAATAAATAGTTTAAATTCCCAATTGAATAGTTTAAGTAAAGAAGTAAGTCGATTTGATCATTAATCATATTTTTTCAAATTAAATTCCAACCTCCCAAAATTTTGTTCGCAGATATCGCAAATTTCAACCGATTTGAAATCAGTTCAAAGTAAACTAAATTCGTCATCGGAGCTCTCGAATGTTCCTACGAATATAAGCTTGAAAGAAATGACGAACTGGATTAGCGATTTGAACGATACCGTTGCTCAATTGAAACAATCGGAAAATCGAATGCAAGATGGTTTCCATACGTTAACCAATAACGTAACTAGTCTTACGGTAAGTGGTACCTATTTAAATGGGCACCGGGTAATTTTTCTCGTTACAAAACTGTCTCGTAATGTATTGCTATTTTCACCCGAACTCACAATCTCGCTAATGAAATAGGTAAACTAGCAATTTGACGATTTGCGGTGATTTACAATGTGGAATTAGTCTAAATTAACATTCGTTGTGCGCCTAATTGCCTTGTTTGTGTATTCCATTTAATTTGCTTGCGACAAAACACCTTGTCTTGGTTACGGGTTACCACACCAAAAGATTCTATGTTTCGGACCTACCAATACCTATTCGTGTAATGAATTTTTTTTTCCAATTCGCTTTCGTGGAAATTTATCGAAGTAATTCTCTCCGTCTCTCCCTCCTTTTATTCTGTTTAATGTTTAGTCTACAGTATATTGTTCTTATCGCACGAAGGTAAATTGAAACCGTGTGCGGAATTTTATCTGTATTACGAGCACGACCTTCTTCTCTTACGAGTAATTTTTCATTTTCAATCCGTGATATTTCGATGCGATTTGAAATTGAATTACGTTGTTGGTTCGGTCGTAGATCGCTCGCACTTTATGACTAATCAATTATCTACCTATATGAATTGTGTATATGGTCGAATCAGCGTCGCGTTATGAATTTGTAACCAATTGATAGCAGATGTGAACCATTCGGTATGGGCACGTTTAATAAACTACACTACGTTTGCGATAAGTCTCGTATACAATAATTAATAATGATAGGTATCTCGACGTATTAGACCTACAAATATTTAGAATTTATTGGAAAATTTTGATTAGTGAACGTTTTATACGAACGAACGTTGCGAATCTTTTTTTATTCTTTTATTTTTGTAACGGCCAATCTTTTAATGAAATTGAAAATATTCATTTGTCATTCGTATTCGAGCAGAATACACGATTCGTTTTTCGTCGATATGGAAATTTTCTTGTATTAAAAATTATTGATTTTTAGAATCGTTTTTTCCCTTAGAAATAACTAAAAATACCAGCGAAGTGGTAAGAATTTGTGAATTTGCAAATGATACGAGTAGGTACCTACAGTTTTTAGAATCATCCGGTCAATCGTTTTACTTTTTTGAAACATTGTTTCTTCGTAAGTTCGTAACAAAAGTCATCTAAATTTTTTCAAAAAAAAAAAAATTAAAAAATCAGTTAATACCTATAGGATGTTTTGGGAGTCGTCTGCCATACGCCAGATTTAGATACAATAGGACAGGGTACCACTAAAAAAACTTCAGATGAACATGTTGCCTATCTCGAATATTCAAGGGACGAATTTCTTTTCGAAAAAAATCGAATAAAAAACAATTTTCAATCATGGAAGGGGGTAGTAAGGATAACGGCCCAGTTATTTTACCCCCTTAAGCTGACTTTTCGATATTTTTCGACATAACTCCTAACCTAATAAAGCTAAGAAAAAACTAAATAGCTCGTTGGAATCAGCATAACTTTCTTCACCATTTCCCGCAGAAAATAATTTTTCAGCATTATTAGGTTGCCTCCCAAAAAAATTTATATGCGAAAAATCGCAAGTTCGCAGTTTTTACACCCCCTCCCCCCTCTCCATACAACTTCCAACCTAATGAAGCTAGGGAAAAAAATGAGTTTTTCGTTGGAATAAGCGTGACATTCTTGACCATTTACCATAGAAACCAATTTTTAACATGATAATTCTGAGAAAGACGTGTGAGGGAGGGGTAAAAAAACTGGGGGAGATTAAGGAAAACCGGCCTATTTCCCTACTTACTTTAAAAATTGAACTAATTTTCATAACATGCTTTTTTGCACAACTTCAAAACTGAAGAGGCTTTAAAAATAATTGAAATAGAAAAATTCTAAAAAAAAGTTCAATCACGAAAATTAATAGTACTTTGAAAAATGAACAATTTTTATTATTTTCATTTTCTTTTCATTTTTGCCTAAAATAAAAAAAGAAGGGGCTATAACACTCGAAGTAAGTGAGAAATTCAAAAATTCCCCTCCAATTTTGATCTTAGGCAAAAAATGAACATGATAAAAATGATCAAAGTGTTTTTTTGACTTTTTTTCCAAACGTTATAAAAATTAAATATTAAAAGAAAACATCAGAATTTATCGAGATTATCTGAAAAAATATTTAAAAAAATTGAAATTAGTACATAAATCCAGAAATATCCACAAATCAGAGTTTTTCATCTTGAGCGGGGAAGGGGAAGGGGGAGGGGGAGAGGGCAGAAGTAGCAGAATACCGACTTTTTTCGTTGTATATTATGAATTTACTCATCTTTCTCAATTTTTAATTAAAAAGAGTTGAAAGTGAGGTTCCTTCTTCTTTTCTCCTCCCTTCATCTTAAATAATGTATTTTAACCCCCCCCCCCCCCTTCATCTTAAATAATTTATTTAACCCCCCCCCCCCCAGACGAAACTAATGATAATTAGATTTTAATCATTTTCAAGGAAGTGGTTCAATATGAGTTGGAAATCTTCCACAAAAATGTTTAGCTTCCAATCTCAAAGGAGAGTGGAGCTAGAAGCTCTCAGAAGTCAATTTTGAGGGGAAAATAAGATTTTTTGCGATTTTAGGATAATTTTACTTGTATGATACCTTAGCCCACCCGTCTGAACGAGTGCAATTTGAGTTTCTACATCTCCCTTGACCATTGCAATTGAAATCGGATGTCACTTAATGTGACCTACACGGAGGGGGGGGGGAGGAGGTGAAAATCTTCAGTTGTTATTTTAATGTTTTAAAAAAGGAGATTGTGTAGAAAAAGAATTGTTCTGCTGATTTGATTTTAGGTTTCGATTTCTTTGAGGAAAAAAATCAATTTTTTCTACTTTCAGCTGTCTTTTTTATTGATGAATTGAAGCCAACCCATTATTCGAGTTGGTGCAAATAAAATTTTGTTTTCGAAAGATTCAAAAATTCAATTTTTTCAGAATACCTATTTGTATTTTTAATTTTTTAGAACATTTTTGGACAACACTTCGACCAATAAAATAACTAATTTAATTTTTCTAAAGATTTAATCAACTTTAATTGTCGAACTCCTATTAATTTGGTATTTGGGTCATAAGTCAATTTAGTTTCTGTCCTGTCTGGCTTTTGTGTGCAATCACACTTTGTGGAATATTCGACATTATACATAATATCATTTTTATCATTTCCATTTTTATTTGCTTTTCACATCAAATTAAGCAAACCACACTGGTGAACAATCCTATCTATCGAATAATCGATTTCAATAGATGGAAAATTGATCGATAATTTCATTAATTAAGATCTTAAGTACCTACGTGAAAATCCTCTCGACTCGTTTTTTTTTTCAATGTTCGATAATTCACATCATGAAAAACGTATCACCCGTGTTATAGGCCACCATTACGTTATCGAACTTGATGTATACTAATTAGAATTAATTAATTGCATCATCCCACTCCGACGTAATGTTCAATTGTTATCTTGTCTTCGATTACATTAAAAGCTACTCCAATTTCATAATTCATTGTACCGTGGGTACGTTATCTCACGAGGAAAAATTTTCACTCATTGAACAAAATAGATATTTAATTCGCGTATAATTATTTACAAGTAATTGACTTTTTGTTTGTTTTTGTTGCAGGGTAAATTATCATCGCAAAAAGTTCCTAAAGAGGGTATTTCTATTAATAAACAAACAAATTCGAATGATTTCCAACAAATCGTCGACAATTTGAATTATTCCTTTACATATCTAAATGCAACGTTGAATAATGAAATTAATCTAATTAAAACGAATCATTCCGAAGATCACGTGAGTTATTAAATTACACCTTTATTTTCTACATTTTTTCGTGAACTTACAATTTTTTTAATTTTAATATTTTCTTTGCAGCATTTGATCGAAGTAATACAATCATATTTGAATCAAACCGTTAGTCCTGGGCTGACCAACTTGACCGACGAATATATGCAATTCGTAGCACTTCCAGACACAGTGAAAATTTTAACTGAAAAGGTATGATTGAAAGTATCATCTCAATCATCAATTTTCATTACACAATGTACTAAAAATTATCTTTTTTGTGCAGTTCGAATCGATGGATTTAAAACTGAAATTATTATCGGAAGAAATTAAGTCTTTAAACGAAGGCAACAAAACTGATAAAATCGATATTAATCCAACAACTACTTCGTTACCTGTTGTAAATTAAAGGTAAATTATAATTCGCTCTTCAAATGGTAACCCATTAACCAGAGTAAAATTAAATGATTGACTCTGTGCAGGATTCCGATGAAGCAATCGTGCTGTACTTCGTTTTACATTCATTATACTTACTGAAATCATCATTTTTACGAATGATCACGTATGTACAAGTAAACATTATGTTACCATATTGTATCGACGGTTTATTATCGATAATCAACTCAAGCTTTTATTGTGGTACTCGATGCTTCGACGTGATTGAAATTTTCTTGCCAAGAATCAAATGAAATATGGATGGTTGTGCGATGTTTATGAAATTGACAAATTATTTTCATTTTTTTTTCTCGCTTACTTTAGATTCATTTACATTATTTTTCATATTTTTTTCACGACTACTTCATTTCATGTTTAATTCGACTGTTTTCAACGATAAAATTACATAGAATCGACTATTTCTAGAATTATGTTTAGAAGGTTCGTGTTTTTAATTTTTTTTCTCCTTTTTAAAATGTAATTTATGAAATTGTGATGTAAGTAAAAAGTACAGTGTGGTTGATTGATGATATTGGCGCCTGTGTCGTGCGATTAGGCAATCTAAACGACACGTTGGAAATAAAATTTAGTTAATTTGTGGAAAAATGACTTTTTCGAGAGTTTATTCCTAACATTTGTTTCTTCTGCCTTCAATATTGAAAATTCTCGTTTCCAGTTCATCGATCGAACACACTGTACATTTTTTTTTCTTAATGCACGTTGAAGAATTTTTCGAACACTAGCTTTTAAGCGTGAAAGTTTTTTTTTTAATTGTAGCTTCGAGCAATACGAACGAAATTATTATTATAAGTACGTACGTGGCATTGATCTCTTGAAATTATGCCACTGAATTGTTTTCTTTTTTGTTTTCGTTGCGGGTGAAATGAAATGTTGTACTCCGCCAATAATTTACTAGTCCATTATGTTAATTATACATAGTAAAATTGTAGTTATGTTTTAAGACTAGTCATGTAGAGTGAATGTTGATCACTAACTAATTCCTTGAGGTAACTGTTAAGTTTATTGTTTTTTTGTGGTATTCTTCTTACCGCTGATTTGATTTTATGTTTATGCATTTCTATATATTTTGTTCTAAGTGAAATGAAAATTGATAGCCATTGAAAAATTGAGATATTCCAAGAGTGTGATTTTATTTTACTTTTATATCATTCCTCGTAGGTGTTTTTTTGTGTTTTATGATAATATTATTTCGTTCTTTTTTTCTTTTTTTTGAAAAATATAGATTTTTTTTAAAAATCTTTACTATCGCATATCTTTTATAACTTGATAGGGTAAATGTTACAAATCCGTTCATTTGAAGGCCTAATGTTCGATGACTCAATTTGTACGCAAATTTCGACACTAAAATACAAAAATAAAAATAGTATCGAATTATCTTCTCTTTTTTTCGGTATTAAAATGTTAGCGTAATTTTTGTTATCGAAACGTTTTCGATCCTCTTTTATATTCATTTTAACCAGGTCAAGTTCAAAATGCTCTTAACCAGGTTAAAAAAGATAAAGGCGGGGTGATAACGAAAATTACACATTTTATTATAAGAAAGAATGCGCCATTTTACATTTTTTTAGAATTTTTTATTCAGTAATACGTATATTCTTATCAATTCGTACGAACGGGTAAATTTCTGCATATTCAGATTGATTTTATTACAAATTGGTCATCTCGAAACCACACCGTACAGTATTACCATCTTGAAGTGGAGGTCATGGGCCTATTTCGTTACCTCAGTTTTTGTAATGTGATAAGAATCGATTTCATTTTATAATTTGTGCATAAGATAGAAAATACGTTTCTTCGTTCTTTGTGTGTACAATACTTATAAGATTATAAATTAGAATCGAAATATATGTTTGTTTGGTACAAATTTGAATGTTTATTTAGTGGAAAGTTTTTTCAACTTCGATGTGAAATTATTTACAATCAAGTTCGGTTGTTTTTGAAAATAGAAATGAAATAAATACTGACGAATAACACCTTAAACACCGGAAAGGTTCGAGTTTAAAAAAAAAACAAATTCTACCACTTTTAGCTAGAATTTTTCAAACGATTTGTTAGGAAAAGTGAATAACAAAGATAAAAAAGAATACAATCGGAATTCTTATCTTTAAAGCACCCATTAATGCATAAATTATCATTTTTTTTTTAATGTTCATTTCTAAAAAAGTGATTACTTTACACAAATTTAAGTACGCGATCGTCTTTTAAGTAGATAGTTTAGTAGCTAAAACCGTATTAATTGCAAAAAATCATCTTTGTGTTCAGTCGAAACTTCGAAAATTCGTATTTGAAATTGAAGAATTATAACAATGAAATCTATTGTTGTTTTGGTAGTTCTTGGTGCTTGTTTCATAGCAATTTCTTCGATTAATTTGGTTTATGGAGAACGAAAGCCACATTAGAGACACGAATGATAATATTTTCCTACTGGAATACACCTGTCAGGGTATGTACATATTGTATAATCCCTTGTCATTTTATCTAAATTTGAATTCTTAAATTTTACACCGGTATTATTCGTATGCTTACGTAAATGTATCAATGTATTGCATTAGCTACATCGTTTTAATTCAAATTTTTTCAAAAATTATTTATCTTTATTTTTTACTGATAATTTAAAATACATGAAAAAGCGATCCTTTGAAAAGTAGGATGATGGTGAAAAATGGATCTCGTTTATATTTTTTAGATAAAAACACCCATTACCAGGACCATTTTCGATGAAATTAGAAAAAATTTTGTTGAAGTAAATTTTTTTAATGTAGTAAGATTCTAAAAGCGATGCTGCAAATTACTCTTGCGCAACACCTCAGATGCAAAATATCACTGAGGAATGCTTCAGATTACTCATTCAGCATTCACACTTGACTTATCCAGCACCTCCGATGCAAAAGATCACTGAGAAATAAATACTTCAAATTACTCATTTAGCACCCCCTTCATTTACGCAGCACCACCGACGAAAATGCAATAAAGAATGCTTCAAATTACTCATTCAGTATTTACTCACTTACCCAGCACCTCCAACGCAAAGTGCAATAAGAAATGCTGCAAATTACTCATGCGCAGCACCTCTGATGCAAAAAAAATTACTTACCATCGATACCCGGACCAAAGACTAGACTAGATTTGAGGAAAAAGTTATGCTTGCAAAAATGTTATAAAAACGCCTTACAGAGTATGCAACCAAACTTACATCGGTGCAGGAGTTGCATAACCAAAGATTGAAAAATTACCCTAAAATAGTCCTCCTGACGTCACGAGTACTTGAATTTTGGAGGAATTTTTAAACCTGTGGTTATGCAACTCCTGCACCGATGTAAGTTTGGCTGCATACCCTTCAAGGCATTTTTAAAATACTTTTTAATGTTCGTTTTGATTGTTATTTCGCTCAAAATGATCGTACGAAGTGTCGAACCATGGTTTTTTGATGCGAGGAATCCATCGGCGCTATCATTTTCACGATCAAAGAAATTATTAATGTAGCAATTGACATTTATGACGCAAATTTTATTCTTTTTAATTTATAATCATCATTTCAACTGGGGTTACGCCGAAAATGACCACACAAAGTGTCAAAACCATAGGCTATGGTAAGGGGTTTTTTCGATGTTTGTCGATTTTCGAAAATGTTGGTCATTTACTAATTCGAGGTCGCTGATTCCGAATCCGGTGTTCATTTTTTGATCCCGACCTTCGTTCGCGAGATATGGCGAAATTTTACCTCAAAAATGTCATTTCCAGCAGAAGGAGAACAGATCATGCAAACCAAATACGAAATTCGTGATCAGGGACCTCAAATTAGTTAAAAACGACATAAAAAACATAAAAAATCATCAATTTTTGAAATTTGCACTTCGCCCCTTCAAACTGACGATAGGCAATTTAATTAACATCCATTAATAAAAATAAAATACCAATAGGTACATCGCGAAATAATGCACCTAACTGAAATTCGAGTGCATACTCGTGATCAGCGATTACGAATTAGCTGAGAAACCGAATTTCAGCTCGATCAGACAATAAAATAAAAATATTCAAAAAATGCACCAAATTGAAAATTTTGAAAAAAAATTGTGAAAATGGATAGTCCGTGGGTCTGGGGCGATAGAGTCAAACCCGACGATTGCAAATCTGCCTTCGGATTTAAAATCGGAACAATATTCGCGGAGATATTAGCTGTCAAAGTTTCGACCAATCAGAATGCTAGCTATCTCAAAGTCTCGGTCACGTGACTGTTTTAACATTTTTTGCAATATTGCTGCTTCTAAAAGACCTATCAACTTTTGGAAATTCATTTTCAAATAATCTAAAAGGGAAAAAATGTAAAAAAAGAAACATTTTTTAGATAATCGTTTGATAGATAGGTACACGAGATGGATCGATTCATTTGTGAGCCCTGAACTGATATGTTTGTTAGGTACTTACATAATTATTTGAATTGTTATTTAATGGAATATTTTCAAGTTCATTGTAAATTTATTTACTGCGAATTGAATCTGTTTTTGAGAATTGAAACAAAGTGTTGGCAAAATAACAGGTAACATAAAGCGAAAAACAAGATCCAAAAAATTCTACCATGTGCAGCTTGAACTTTCTAAATGGATTCGTAGAAAAGTTGAACATAAAATAATGATAAAAATAAAAGGTAATCAGAATTATTATCTTTTAAGAACCCATTTTTCAGAAATTCATCAATAATGCATTACTCACAAATGTACAAATTATCATTTTTTAAACGTCCACTTCTAAATACGCAATTACAATGTAGTATATAAGCACAGTACGCTTATGTTTTAAGTACAAATACATCGGTTGAGTATCTAGAATCATATAGATTGCAAGAAATTATTTATTTGTATTCATTTGAAACTTCATATCATTGGATTGAACTATGAAATCTTTCGTTGCTTTTGTATTTGTTGCTGTTTGTTTCATAGCTATTGCTTCGATTACTTTGACATATGGAAAAGCAAATCCATTTCCACCACCACCAGATTGGAAAAAACCTCCATCTACCTGAGTACGTACCTAATCTCCTGTTATTTCGTCTCTTAATTGATTCTTTACAAAAAAAATCACATCAGTATTATTCTTATATAGTACACTTATTTATACCTACCAATGTATTTCATGTACGTTAATTAATGTATGTAAGTAGGTACCTATTAAAAATTATTTATTGACTTAAATTTGAAGTACCTTGGAATTTTTTTGTTCCAATATGCGTTCATAGCTCCATCAATTTTGAAGTTAGACAATAAATAAACTGTATGTAACTAATGAATTTGTTCAATTTTTGATTCACTACTCACTCTCACGATTGAAAATCAATTCCTCCTTAAATTTTAACGGTAGGCAACATGTTCAGCTAACATTTTTTATAATGTTAATGGTACCTAGGTTATATCCAAATCTCGAGTATGTACCACCATTCGCCGGGCATCCTGCAATTGGTAGGTAAATTACCAACGAAATGTAGCGATCGAAAATACAAAAAAAAAAAAAACAGAACAATACAAAAATATGGGTATATTTTGTTAAAATAATTTTGAGGGTGGTTACCTACAAGGGAACCTTGTCAACTTGTCACCTCCGATCAAACTGAAATTTGGCCAACTGAAAGAGCATGTTACCTAGACCTCATATTTTTAGGTATCGAAGTTGATTTTTCGATTTTTGGCAAATTTTTGAAAATGCCGAAAATACTCTATTGCGGTAATATCAATTCTAAATTTTGAGAAAAAATTCTAAAAATCGGTCTCTAAACTAAAGTCGACTTCTCGAGTCGATTGCGACCACTTTCGAAGCGATCTAACCACGTATCAACTCGTCACCTCGGATTTTCAATTCAATTATGCCAATCGACTGATAACATCACAGTAACGTTAGAATTAAATTTGTAGCTGCTGAATTTAATTAAGGTGTCTTCTGTCGCGATTTCAGTGTGTTGGAGAAAAATTAACTCTTGGTGGAGGCTCCAAATCGTTTCAAAAATGCTCTCAATCAACTTGAGAGGTCAACTTTGGTATACAAATCGATTTTCAGAATTTCATCTCAAAATTTGCTATTTTTAAAGAACTGATATGCCAATGAGCTATTTTCACCATTTTCAAAAATTCTTCAAAAATCGAAAAATCAACTTCGGCAGCTCAACATTTGATTATGAGGTCTGAATGACATGCTCTTTCAGTGAACCAAATTTCAGTTTGATTGGAGGTAACGAGTTGACCCGGTTCCCTCGTTAGTACAATTTTTTTTCAAATTTCTTGTAAAATTATTTAAGGTCGGTGTACCTTATACGTCCAGGTTCCCTAATAAGGCCAGACCTACCTATCTCAACAAGTAGGATGAATAAAATGTATTTTGAAGTTTTTCACCATCCAATTAGCTTTCTAATGCCGCAAAAATTTTTATTTTACGATAATTTATCACTGAGATATGAATTTTTGAAAAAACTACTCGATTGTTCCCATTAAGGCCCGATACGCGTTCATCCATTTAAAACTATTTAGATGTCAACCCCAAAGAAAAAACGTGCGAAATGGACGTCGGAACAAATGAAAAATGCGTTGGAGATGTTAGCGGCTAAAATTGAAAAAAATGAAAATTCATAGTCAAAAAACATAAATTTTACTGATAATTTACAATAGTTTTATTTTTTTCATTTTTTGCACTTGTTCTTACGTAATTGCTTTTTTTTGTGTTTTTTACTTAGAATTTTTCAAAATTTTCATTAAAATTTGAAAAAAACTATGTAATTTTTTATTTTATAGGTCTGGCCTTAATAGGGTACACCCGTTTTGATAGCTGGCTGACATACGTGTTTTTTTCAATGAAAATGGAGGGGAGTGAGGTATCTTGGAAGGGGGTTCCACTAGGCCAGTTTGTAGGTTATAGTGTATATACTTTCGACTCGTGCAAAAAGATTCCGGAGGATATTTCATATTCCACTTATAAGCGAAAAAGTGTTTGCCGGCCTTATTAGGTACACTGACCTTACAATGAATTTATGTTTTCTTTGAAAATGGGGACAACGTAAGTAAGTATCTCCAAAAACGCCTGATAAGCTATAAGATTAAAAAAATACAAGAAATTCCACCATTTTACTTGCCAATCGGGTACGAAGAAAATTGAACATAAAAGATAACAATGAAAGTATGTAGTTCACTTTCAGAATTCGTGTTTTCCAAACAGCTATTTTCTGGAAATTCTCCGATAAAGTATGAATCACAAATGCATAAATCAACTTTTGTAGACGTCCACTTGTGACTAAGCAATTATCATAGGTATACACACATATATATATAAGGACAGTACGCCTATAAGTATTCAGTTAAGTACATTGCTAGAATCATACAGATTGCATGAAATTGTTAAATTTGTGCTCAGATGGTAACTTCGTATTTGAAATTGAAAAACTATACCTAATTATGAAGTCTTTTGTTGCTTTAGTAGTATTTAGTGCTTGTTTCATAGTTATTGCTTCGATTACTTTGACTTATGGAAAACCAATGGCACAATTACCAATACCAGGATTACAACTACCAGAATTACAACTACCAGGATTACCACTAGCAGGAGGATCGCCACTAACAGATTTGAGCAATCCATTAAGTGGAATTTTGAACAATCCATTGGGTGGAATTTAGAGCTAGCGGCAACTGGTTTCTTACTTGATTCCTCACAGTAAATTCACACTAGCGTTAGACTATTCTTAGATATTACCTAATACCTATCCATACCAATCTATTGCATATACGTTAGTAAATATTTAAGAAAAATATACAATTAATTTCAATTTGAAGTACCTAGGTACATACTCGTTTTTATTTGCAGATTTTAATTGAGAACTTTTGAAAATTAGGGTACATGATACAGAATTACAGAGTGCCTGCTTAGTGGATGAATGTCGACAAAAAAGTCCAAGAAATTTTACCAATTTCTAGTTGGATTTTTTGAGCTGAATCGTAGGAAAGTTGAACATGAAAGATAATATTGAATGTAGACAGAATTCTTATGATTTATTACACCAATTTTTTCGAAATTCTTCGATAAAGCATTAGGTAATCGCGTCCACTTCTAAATACATAGGTAGGTACTCATTTACATTGCACTTATTTGGATATCAGCACACGCTTTCGGTCTAGGCAGTTGACTAGTTGAGTAGGTAGCTAAAATTAATAACTAGGTATATATATGCAAAGTGCAAGAAATCGTAAAATTTGTGTTCAGTCGAAACCTCGTAATTGAAGATGAATAACTTTGAATACCTAACTATAACAATGAAAACTTTTATTGCTTCAGTAGTACTTGGTTCATGTTTAACAGCAATTGCTTGGATTACTTTGACTTATGGAAAACCAAATCCTCGTCACCATGCGATTATAACTGAATAAGTGGTAATTTTTTCTTAACGGAATATACGTACGCTTGCTTGAGTACCTACCTACGTAATTCCGTGTTATTCTATCACCTTACTGGATTTATCTTTAGTAAATTCACATTAGAATTATAATCAATATCTGGTAGAATGATGGAATAATACTTACCTTGGGTTGGGATTTTTCTAGAAATAAGGATTTTTCGATTTTTGGAGAATTTTTGAAAACGACAAAAATAGCCCATTGGTATAAATCAATTCTTAAAAAAATAGTAAATTTTGAGAAAAAATTCTGAAAATCGGTTTGTATACTAAAGTCGACCTCCCGAGTTGACTGCGAACATTTTCAAAGCAATCTGGCCACGTGTCAACTCGTCACTTCAGATTTTCAATTCAATTATGCCAATCGACTGTGTATCACAGTAGGTAACGTTAGAATTAAATTTTTAGTTGCTGAAGTCAATTACAGGCCCTTCTGGAGCGATTTCAGTCTGCTGGGGAAAAATCAACTTTTGCTGGAGGCTGCAGATCGTATCCAAAATGGTCTCAATCGACTCAGGAGGCCAACTTTAGAATACAAATCGATTTTCAGAGTTTTATCTCAAAATTTACTATTTTTTTATTAATAAATTGATATGCCAATGGGCTATTTTCACCATTTTCAAAAATTTGCCAAAAATTGATAAATTAACTCCGGCATCTCAAAATTTGGTTCTGAGGTCTGGGTCACATGCTCTTTCAGTGAACCAAATTTCAGTTTGATTGGAGGTGACGAGTTGACAAGGTTCCCTCGTTAGTAGAATTTTTTTTCAAATTCCTTGTAAAAATATTTACAATGTTTTCTTTGAAAATGGGGACAACATTGGTAAGTAAATATCTCCAAAAAGGCAAAAACGCTTGATAAGCTATAAGGTTAAAAAAATACAAGAAATTCCACCATTTTACTTATCAAGTGGATTCGAAGAAAATTGAACATGAAAGATAACAATCCAAACAGCCATTTTCGAGAAATTCCCCGATAAAGTATGAATCGCAAATGCATAAATCAACTTTTGTAGACGTCTACTTCTGACTACGCAATCATCTTAGGTGCGGATTGCACCATTGGAAGGAGCATTCATTCTAGTTTTTTTAAACGTAAAAACTTTTTGAGTTAATATAATGAGAAACCTCAATAAATAATAATTTATAAAATATTTTTTTAAAAAAGAAACAAACTGTGAAAATTGAAAAGTTTTATTTAAAATTTTTTTCTAAATTAGCAATTCTAGTGGTCGGTCTAGCTGGACAAAATAGGTTCACTAAAATTTACTCAGTCTTTGAAAAAAAATACAACTTAATACACTTTCGTGTACACATGGTTGCCTATAATGAATAGATGAGTGGCTATTCTTACGAATTATCATTTATGTGTATTCCATGCTAAGTACGTATTATTATTGACTTTTAAGTTTTATTAGGGATAAAATTAATAAATACAAATACTGTTTACATAGCTAAAACTAGGTACACCGATCAGCATAAATTAATGCCATAGTACATTCAGATCAAGTTTACAATTCGACATAGACTGCATGTAGTTAAAATATACAGTAAATATGTTATCCATACCTACTTATTTAACAATCAACCATAACGTACGTTGAACCTGCGTGCAAAGATATTTTATGCTCTTTTTTATTTTATTCGAATGGGTGCCTTTATTCATTCAATACTTGTAAAGTTTGAAGGCCGAATCTAATCGTGAGATATTCACATACATATATATAAAAATTTTCAGCTAAAGTTATTGTCATAAGTTATAATACTAACTAGGTACTTGAACTGTGGTAAATTGACGAAGGTGAATAAAATAATAACTTAATGGTTCGAAAAAAGGAATCTCAAAGGCTTCTATTAAATTGATGAAGATCTTCCTTTACCAGCCTCCAGCAAATAAGGATGTTTCATCGTTTAGATATGTGAATAGATTTGCATACCGGTGAATAAGAAGGGGCCTGTGTAACCAGTTTTCAACGAATATGAACTCATAAACCAGGATAGTACAATTAGCTGATGATAACTGAGACTGAGGATTACCTGTGATGAGATATTTAATTATTTACGTTCAATTTGAATCAATTTTGAGAGATACTCGATATTTCCTAATTCCTACGTTTCGTTTTATACCTTTCCTAAATGCAACATTGAACTTGACGTTTTTTTTTTCCAAAACATTTACGAAATCATACGATCACACTTGAATTAATACGTATCCACTTGCACTCCCTCGACGACCTAATAATTGCGCAGAATAACAAAGTGTGAAACCATCAAATTAGGTAAGGCTGAATGATCGTATGGCGCAAATTCACGGTCATTTCATTCCCATTGGTCGAAAGGGTTGGTAAGTAGGACACTAAAATATTATATTTGGGTAATTATTCATACTATTGCATTTAAATAGCTCAAAAGAAATTGTCCTAAACTCATTGTGTCACTGACAGTTCCGCAACGAACTTAACGTAATTATGAATTTTTCAATCCCCATTTTGGCCGTTTTTGCGGTAGTGATATCGGTTTGCTTGTGTGAAAAAAATGTCGACTTGGATACATTACTAGCTGATAAGAATTTCGTTCGGAAGCAAATCAATTGCGTTTTGGGTAAAGGAAGATGTGATAAGTTTGGTACTAATTTGAAAGGTAAGTGAGAATTTTCATTATTAGATTTTCTAGCTGTATCTAGAGTTCTTTGGAAGTTTCGATGAAAGATCATTTTATTGCATTCTCAATGACATATTCCCTCTGACGTTATCAGCTACCTATCTCTTTATTTATACGTATTCCCTCGTATACCTCATCATCGAATATAATTTTTTTTCTCCACACGTATCTTTTGTTTGTAATTAATTAACATACTTGTATTCACTATCCCGCATGTAATGTACTTTAGCCCAAACATATGTATGGTCGAGCTAATGGATTGTTTAGCACGTAATATAATCAATATTGACTTCGTAACGTAGTCTAAGTATTTACTTACATCAATAATAAGTGATCATTTCTCGAAACAAAGTATTGAGTAATATTCATTGGTGTAGATGACCTCCAAAGTCCGAACCATTAATGAATACGTTGACATGCGTTTCATTACTAGCCAGGTAAAAGGAAATATTGAAATAATACTCGTACGTACGAGTATCTGTACAATGACGTAATTCGAATATTAGAGTAGCCTTTCATCTTCTTACGTCTGTCAAGTAATTATGAAATCCTCTTTTGTCATACCAACAAATTATTACGAGTATTAATTTCACACTAAATTTCATACAATATTATATTTCTCGTATATGAGAATCCTAGCAAGCTTCAAGATTATAATACAAGGTGTCCTGGGAGAGGTGGTACAAACTCGAAATTTGAATATAAATGGGTACCACGAGAAAAAGTATATTAGGATGGATTGAAAAAAATAATACTTTGGATTTTGACTAAAAACAAGGTAGTGGTTCATTTTGAGATGGAGATGAAGTATAGAAAGTTTTAAACCCCTGGCTCAAAGGGGACGGAGCTAGGGCCCTTAAAGAAAGACAACTTTTCAAAAAACGCGGTTTTTTGCCAATTTTGTGTAATGCCACCTGCCTTTCTGAAAAAATGCAATTTGAGTTCCTGCACCTCCCTAGACCATTGAAATTGAAACTGGCTACCACTATGCAACCTAACACAGGGTTGAAAAGTTGCAGATTTTCAAGTTACAAAAAAAATACCTCCATTTGGTACCAAACCGGACTCCAGCCCCTTTATTTCCAACTTTTGAATTTTTTTGCTTCCCTTCTCCCTCCGCCAAAAAAATTATTTCTTTTTATGAGGAAATAATTCCATATTTTTTATTTTTTCCCCAACTCAATTTTAAGTGGTGCCTTCAAGCCCCATTTTTAAAAAATTGAAGAAACGAAAATTAGATGAAATTTAAAAATTTTTGATTGTTTTTGTTCCAGGCCTTTTTAGTATTCCCTTTCCCTCTGATCAAAAATAACCACTAAAATTGTAAATTCCCCTCCTCGGTGTGATAAAAGTGAGAGCTTGAGTGGGTTCAAATTGCAGCACACTCAAGGAGCCACCTATTTTCTAATTGGATGGAATAACAGAAATTTGAGAGCCATTTCTAATAAAGGGGGATATTAGGAGCGAAGGGAGCAAAAAAAAAAACAGAAATAGAAACAATTTTATAACATTTTAATTTTTTTTTGACATTTGGGAGAGATTTGGCACCACTTATTTTGCATGTAGGTGGCTGAAATTATCTAGGATTTATGTTTTCATAAAAAGGAACAACTTTAGGGGGTGGAGGCAAAACGAATAAAAAAAAATTGTTCATCGAATATAAATAAGAACCATCCCAAAGGTCCCCTCCTCCCCTATTGACGAAGAAAAATTATTTTGATTAAAAAAATTGAAAATTTTTCGTTGCAGTGTAGCCAACTTTCGATTTTTGTAAGAAATTAATTTTCATCGTGAAAAATTTGGATTTTTTTTTATTTTTAAAATAGTTTTTTTGAGGTTTTTATAATTCATCTCCTTTTTTTTGGCCCTTATTTTCTTTGGGATGGTAGAATTTTTTTTTCATCATTCTCTAGGAAATCGTATGGAGAACAACGTTTCACTAAACTGGTTTTTTTCCATTCTTGAAACTCATATTTTTAAAATTATTTGCTGAAAATGGGCAGAATTTGTAACAAGTTTGAAATATTTCAAGGTTTTGGCAATGAGGGTTAGTGTTACAGCTTTGGGTCAAATTTTCTAAGGAATCAATGGTTAAAATGAAAAATTTGTTATAACTTTATTTATTTAGAATTAAAAAATAAACAACTTTTGTTCGAAACTTTTTTCTGTAGCCTTTCATTTTTTAGGAGATTTGGAGGGTGAGAGAGGAAGTGCTACATTACTTTTATATAATATTATGGAAAATGTTATGAGAATCATTTTATGATCTATACTAAACTTTCCTCTTCGTAAAAAGGGTTGAGTTATTCATTAAGAATGTTTTTTTTTTTTTTAATATGCTCCATTTGTCCAAGCCGATAGTGGAGGTTCTATTGAATGAAGAGGGGGTGTAATGTATAGCATTGTTTTATAAGGAATTTTATGTAGATTATTTGCTCTACCATCTTTTACGATATCTCTCAAAGGTATTGTGCAGCTAATTTGAAAAAAAATAAACAGGAGTACACGAGTTGACAAGCCAGCTGGAGGCCGAGGGTTCTGAGTGGTTATTATTTGGACCGCATTCAATACTTTTCCACAAAAAAATTTTGGCTAACAATTTTTTTACGTTTTTTAAAAATTATTGATCTAATTTTACTGAATCTACTTGTCTCCAAGGATTTTTTTTTCAATTTAAATTGAAAGTAATTTTCAATCATAGAAGTGAGTAGTAAATCAAGAACTGAACAAATTCTCTTCTCATGATTTTTTATCTAATTTCAAAATTTAAGAGACTATAAACGTAAATCGAAACAAAAAAATTCTAAAAAAATTTCATTGAGAGTAATGAATAGTACTTCGAAAATTAAACAAATTTTGTTATGATGATTTTTTGCCTAGCATCAAAATTGAAGGGGCTAAGTACATATATTCAAAGTAAATTCAAAATTCGAGTTTTTTACTTTGAATATTTTTTTGGACCTTCAATTTTGACGATAGGCAAAAATTCATCAAAACGAAATTTCTTTAGTTTTCAAAGTACTATTCATTATTTCCCTCGAAATTAAATAATTGTTTTCAATTCAAGAAAATATTAATAAAAGTACTTCATTAATTTTTCAGCATCATTACCAAAAGTAATCGGTCAAAATTGCGAATCATGCAGTCCTGAGGAATCCACCAACGCTAGAAAAATCATCGGATTCATGAAATCCAACTACCCAGAAGTTTGGAACAAAATTTCCCAAAGATATACTGGGAAATGAAACATCGCATCAGTTCCTGAAGTAATTTTTTCGTATAAAAATATAACGCAGTTATGCATCATGAATTCATGATTGGCCATAACTATTTTAATTATTTTCGTGTTTATAGTTACGATATAAAAGTGTTTTTTATACTAAATAATTCGTCTTAAGCGTACCTAGTCTTGTATTTAGCTATTAGAATGTAGGTAAGATTACACTCGTTGTTTTTATTTATTTAGGTAAGTACCTATATGTTTATATAGTTTGGTTCATTTTCAGAAAACTTGAATAAATATAAATTTTTATACCATCAAGGTTTATACGAGTAGAAAATTTAAAATATTTTTCTTTTTCTTCCACATTGCTGGAAAAAAATCACGTCGACATACGATAAAGTTTACCTACTCCGAAAATGAAACACGAAATGCCTAATTGCAAATGTTGATAAACTTTCGATGAAATAGTAAACATCAATCAAACGTGCTGTGTAGAACATGTCCCATAGATAACCCCCTGGTTTTCGTACTTTTCTGTACCTATTTTTATATACCTACATCACGTGAACATTATGCTATGTGCTGATGTGCGAAAAGAAAAATAACAATTATGCAACGTATCATATGTTCGATGTTAGCAATATTTCTTTAACCGTTTTAAGAAAGAGCATATTTACCATTATTAAAACTGAAACCTGTTTTTGTATGAATTTTGCCACCACACTGCAGAGATAACTTACATGATAAATCCAACGTTGCATTATATCGACACAGAGAGTCTGCATTTTGCAACGAGAGAAATGTTTCGCTAATGGGCATTTAAGAAAAAAAAAATTACGAAAACGTATTATGTATGAGAATAATAATTTAATAAATATAATTCATGAGATACAAAAAAACTTTATACAAATTAGCACAGACGTTGGTCTGTATTAGCATATAACGTAACGTGACTTATAAAATAACGAGAACATGTCGAATTCGATTTAAGCTTTAGTGGGTTTTTCATTTAAGATTTCGGCTCTGTATTTTTCTTCGAATTTGCCATCTGGGTCGTATTTCTTCGATAATTTCTTGTATTCGGCTGGTTTCTTCTCGATCAAGTGGACGAGAACTTTACGAGATACGTTTTTCTGTTTTTCGTTACATTTGGTGCAACCTGAGGATAGGGCGTCTGGCAGAACCTCTGTAATAACGTACGAGTAATTAACGTTTGAATACCAAGTTTTGAAATACAAGGAAATCGTTCAAAGAATGTTTAATAATTATGCAGGTAATAGAGTGACAATTCATTTAGGGGGAAAAAATTGTTTTCAAACTTTTCCTCCGAAACGGGATCTAGTTTTATTCCATTTGGTCTGAAAATAAACCAGTATCAATATTTCGACCAAAAAATAATTTTAATTCGTGCCACTTTTTGTTTTAAGTTTTGGTTTTCACCAGTTCTTTTATTCAGCCGTTTGCAGCTTTAAATATGACAGATAGGCAAAACTTGCGTATAACCTTTTTAGCAGTACTAAATAGGATCTAGAAAAAAGGTTATATACAAATTTTGCCTACCTCTCATATTGAAGGTGTTACAGAATTTTATGATTTTTCAAGTGCTCTAGTGCCTTCAATATGATAGATAGGCAAATTTTGTATATCAGCTAAATCAAAGTATATAATAAATACTATCAAAAAGGTCATATAAAATTTTTGCTTATCTGCCATATTGAAGGCACTACGAAGCAACCCAATATTAAAAGCGCTCTAGTGCCTTCAATTTGGCAGATAGACAAAATTTGCACATAAACAAAATAAAAATTCATAATAAATACTATCAAAGAAGTTATATAAAAATTTTGCATAACGGACGTTTTTAAGGCGTTGTGAAGCATATTCAATTTATTCGAATTTACCAAGCACCTGAGGTAGGTACGAGTTTATTGTTTTTATGTTTGTACTAATTTTAAAGCATGATCTCAATTTGTAGACTATTTGAATTATTAATTTACTCAAATTTAGTGTAGGTAATGATGCATCTTTCATCCAAATTCAAGTAGGTGGGTAAAAAATAATATAAAATAGGGAAATGATGAAAAAATACCAAATTAGAGGAATTCAACGCAGCTAATTTCTCTCATTCTATACCCATATCAACTCTAAATATTGATAAATGTTAAAACAATCCACAAATAGAAAGACCCTATCATTATCTAATTCTGTCAATTCGGGTTTTCGTACTGACTTCTCAACACACCTACGTGGAATTTCCATCCACACCGGTCACGTTTCGGTTTCGATCATTCGAAAAATGCATCAACGAATTACGTAAGATGCAGACAAATGCATTTTTAAATTTCCATCCTCCAAAGAATTACACAAACTCATGTCGAAAAATAAAAGAAACAAGTTGTCAACTTGTAGAGCATCTTCGCAGCATCGAAGATCGAAGGCCAGACACTTTCTATTTTATCGCTCCATATAGCCGTTAATGGACTTCACTAGTTGGTCTGCTAGTGAACCTGTTGCGTAATTGAATTAAAAGCAAAATGAATCTAACAAATGAAAATCGATTGCGGAAACAGATCATCACTCTGGTGACTTTATACCAGTGAAAGTACGAGTATCATACGCGAGTACAACAACGGTACTCGTATTTTTCATCCATCATTTGCATTAGAACAGTGAACAGTTTACCAGAGAAAGTGATACCGATCGATGGTTAACGGCTGTGCAGCTGTTGCATAAATAAAAAGTACCGAGCATTGACTAAGTATTAAATAAGATACCTAAAGCGGTTATTTAATCGACCAAATTATGTACTCGTCCTCGTTTGATGTATATAATTACGATGAATTTTGTTGGTACAAGTTGTGGCTTTTTTTTTGTCAGCAGTATTTGTTAAGTTAATTTGTGAAATTAAATTTGAATTAATTAGCGAAAAGATTATCTACCTATGGGAAAGCCGAAAGAAAAAAACATAATGTATTTTGAGGTACAAGCTGTACCTACCTGATAATAATTAGGGAAATGTAAAATTTTTTATTCACCACGTGCTTGGAATTTTTTCCATTTTTGGAGATTTTTTTTTCAAAATTGCAGTCACTTACTAATTAAAAATACCTCGTTCTAATTTTAATACCTATGTGCTACTTGTATGTCTTTTTTTTCCAAATTAGGTACCTAATTTACATTTTGACTCATTTTTGACGAACAAAGAACCATTGATAATATAAAGGACAAAAGTACAGCTAAAATTACTCGTAGTAAGTAGGTAGGTATCCTAATAAAATAATTCTCGATAAGCATCTGAAAATTCTTACAAATTTATGCATTTATTTAAGCAATTTAATTCGTGTAAAAATTTTACCACCGTATTTTTTACCAAAAATATCCAATTTTGTATTGAATTAAAAATTAAAATAAAAAGAGAATAAAAAATGATGAATTTTTAAAAAGCTGTATTAGCTTTTCTTTAAAACCATATTCACAATGTGCTTAAAATTAGTGCCTCGTTTTATTGATTGCATTTAGAGGTCTGCGCCGATATCGAATGAGGCGGCGGCGGCTAGAAGAGGATATGCTTCGGCGGCCGGCGGCG
>FIZU01061467.1:0-10307 GCA_900064475.1 Pseudococcus longispinus
ATGAAAAAGGGCTCGAAATTTTTTTCAAAAAATTCCAAAAATCACCCTTGATACTATCTACCATCCTTGCAAGTTTGAAAAAATTCGGTTGAAAACTGCCAAAAATGAAAATTTTCAACGAAAATCCACATTTAACCCCCCAGAAGAGATTGGAGTTGAGATATCGAGCTGAAAATTTTGTCTCGGAGGTTTTAGACCATAAAAACAAACTTCCACTGGATAATTTAAAATTTGGTGTTCAGGGCCAAATCACCCCTATAAACCCGGCTACGCTCTTTCTGCCTAAATGGTAAATTGAAGGGGATATTGAAAATGAAACATGAAACTTTGTATTTTTATATGCTCGTTTACTTCATTTCTAAGCTAGATAGGTGAAATTTGCAGATAACTTATTTTATAAATTTAATCGAGCTCTATAAAATTAGTTATGGGCATATTTTGCCTATCTTGAATATTGAAGGGGTTATCGAGTTTTCAAAACATGTTATCTGATACGTACCGCAACTACAAGCTAGAAAAAGATTCAGCATAACGAAATGCCGACTTTTTAATCCTCTGAAATTTTTGTTTCTAATTTTTTCCCTTTCGTTATTTTTTATGTGAACCTATTTTTTTTGGGGGGAGGGGGGACACCCGTATAAAAAAATTGACTAAATTAACGCTACAAAAAATTTTTTGGTTGAAAAATGAAAATTTTTTTCGAACTTCGTGGGTAAATAGTTTTCTTTTCAGTAATAAGTAGAAAAAAATTTTTGAAGAAGAAATTAATAATTTTTAGTACTACTCTACCACTTTTGTTTGAAACTTTTCTTGGTATCTTCATTTTTCAACGAGTTATTAATAAGAAGTTGAGAACTACAAAACCGATTTCCAAAAATTTAGTATGCCTCAAAAAACAGAATGAACATATTTTACCCGCCTCCTGTAGAATCGAGTATAAAAATTTTCATTTTGTCCTCTGGGTGCCAAAAAAAGCCAAAATGGTTCGAAAATTTTAATGGAGAAAGTGCAGAATCATTTGGTCATCTTAGGTGATTCATTTTTGATGCTGGTTCATTTTGATGGAGCCTCTGAAGGGGGAGAGGGGAAATAAAGTGAAAATTCAACCAACTGAAGGTTGGAAATTATAAAGAAGGCCACCTCTGTTGAAAATTGACCATACAAAATGCACACTCGAGTACCCGGTAATTCCGATAAATTTTGTAATTTTCAAAATTTTATCAACTTTTTTCGTAATTTGTGTAAAATTGATAATTTTTGGGAACTTTTAGAAATTGATGGATAATTTTGGCATTTTTAAAATCTGTTTAATGGTTCGATATTCCTCTGACAAAAATGCTGGTAGGAAGAGGAGTGATATTTTTGAGGAAGGTTTGAACTAATCAGCAATGAATGAAAAATATCGCTGAAAATTAGATGAAAATATGTTAAAATATGGTAAAAATCGCTGAAATACTCCGAATATTTTGAAATTTAGGTTAAAATTCAAAGAAATGTTGAAATTTTACAATATTTTGGTGATTTAAAAAAAATTGTCAATATTCCAACATTTTTTGTCAATTTTTATAAGAATTCGTAGAGTTTTCTTGAATTTTGAACAATTTTTACGACAATTTGGAAACTCTAACGATCGTCAATGTTATTTAGGAAAATTTCAATAAAAATGTAACATTTTTCATCTTTTGAAAAAATTTTCATCATATTTTACACAATTATATTCAATTTTCATAAATTTTTTTTCCATTTTCACCAATGTTAGTTCATATTAAACAAATTTTTCATCCATTTTCAACGATTTTCGGGGTATTCTGAGCCAAATTTTCAATTTTTTGGAAACTGCTATCAACTTTATGTGATTTTTAACAATTTTTCTGGTTTTTTGAATAATTTTGATGATATTCTGGAAACTTTTGCGGTATTTTGCTCAATTTTAATCACTTTTTTGATGAATTTTGATTTTTCTTACGATTTAAGAATTTTTCACTACATTTCGAGAAATTTCATGATTTTTTACGTAGGTAAATAACAGACTAATCAATACTTTGTTTTGTTTTTTTGTTCCAGGTGAGTTTGAATTTTTCGTCGTATAAAAATAAGAGAATGATACGTAATGAAAATATATAACGAAAAGTAAGTCATATAGATCATTATTTATTCTGATATTTGTACGTGTACGAATCAAAGAGGCTCGGAAATTCCTCTCGTGGAAGTATTTTTGGGAATGGGGAAGATGATTGATCTTCCTTATTAATATTAACCCTCAGTATGCTCTGATCGTTATTCGTTGAATTGAAAAATCTTCATGAATTCGTCTTCGAAAATGAAAGAAAATCAAAATAAATTAACTAAGTTTCATTGCATCATGTGTTTTAGACCTATATTTTCAAAGTTCAAAAAATCATTGTGATAGATTCTTACTTTTTGACGAATCTCTGCAATTTTCCAAGTCGATTAGTCAGAATCTCAAAAGTTGATGTCTAAAAATTTCCAAGTCCATTCTTGAAATTGAAAATTTTTTAAAAATTGAGTAGGTACCTTAGGTTCGAGGGAGGGTTGAAAATTAATGTTTTTCGCTTTTAAAAATTTGTTAGACATCATGATTATAGTCTATTTTTAATTTAAACGTTTTTGAAATCGATTTGCTAAAATTCACAACCAGTTCCTAATATAGATGTAAAAATTTGAGCACGGAACCGATTCGAAGTTTCAAAAATACACCAAACCAAAGGCAAAACGATTTTCAAACCGAAGTTTTGATGCAACAAAATTATAATTTTCAAGCTTATTTTCAACACAGGTTAAGTGATTACAGATAAGGTCATATTTTGAAAAACATTTTTGAACTGGTTGGTTCAATTTATTGGAGTTTCCGTCACCTTATATTTTCATATGGAAAGGAGGGGACGGGGTGCTTTCAAATAATTCGAACGGTTTGGGAGTTTTTCACTAAAATTTGATATCAGTATTCATTCCTGATTCGATACTGTTTCAAAAATATTGTAAATTGCCTTCAAACGTGAATCTCACTATATAGAAGTTATAATACAGTCATAATCACAGACCTCGGAGCTAATTCAGTTTCTAGACGCATTGTTATTTATTTTTCATTGTTATGCGCGTTGAATTCGAAGTAAAACTTTGTTCTTCGAAAATTATCCCATGTGCTGTTGTTTGCCTTTTTCGTTTATATACCAGACTCGGCTATTTCAATAAGATTTCGAAGTAGCCGCTCGACTCGAGTGTAGGTTCTGAAACGAATACGACGAAAAGAGAGAATAAAAACGCCCTCGCAACGCCCCCTCTTTTACGACAGATTTTCGTAAATTTTTTTCCTACAATATGAGATACGATCATCGATGCGGTAATATGAGCAATTGGACGAAGCTCTTTGCGAATTTGAATCGTTGGAAAAATACGTGTTCGAGGGAAAAATAAAGAAAAGAATGTCTCCGGTCGATGATTGCGCAAAAAGTTGGTCAAAAGGAGAAAACGGCGGGCGAGGGGGAGAGGGATTCGTAGAAAATGATAGTTTCTCGTATATTTTAACGATTATCCTATGTTGGCGCATTTCATCGACAGATGGGAAAAGTAGAGGGGTGTTTTTCGCATATGCATTATTCATTCGAGTACCTACCTTGTTCGGTAACCTTGAAAAATCTCTTCGCTTTGGTTACCTTTTGGTTATTTGCGGTTTTCTCACGATAAATACGAAATTGGCGAAGGGCAAGGTGGAATTTTGAGTAAATTTTGAATCGATCATAAGTTGGTATTGATTTTAGCTTTGTAGAATTTTGCGAAATTGTCAATTTTCTTCGAGCATTTTTTACTATTTTGGGACAGGTGTAATCGGTTGGTAGATTTTCAAGGTTCACGTATTCGAAACCTTTTTGGTTCTTCGACTCCAAGGGGTTTTGTATCAAATTCGCAAATTTATAGTCATAAAATTGTATTGTAATTTGAATTTGCGTAGCTCGATATGAAGCGAGTCTATAGTGAACCCATTGGAACGCTCTTTTCGCTCGAAAGAATCGTATTAAACGAGCTTTCCCAGTTCAGCTTCGATGGTAATACTCAAAGGATAACGCGATAATGTTGAAATAAAAAGTACTCGCTTAGAAGCTTCGCGTCGCTCGGTATCGGCTACGAATACGATCCAGAATCACGTCTACGAGAGTAAAATGGAAGCGAGAATGTAACAAAGGATTCGACGAATGCGAGGCAGCTCGGCTGTTGCCAACGAGCGTATTTTTCTCGTCTTTTTTCATCCAGCTTATATACTCTTATATGTATTTTACGTAACGAAATATTGCTATATCGAATTAGGTATACTATCGCGGAATCGTGTTCGTAGGTATAGCAAAAGTTCACCTACATCTGTACAATTTACCCATTTCCTAGGTGAACGTACAATATCGCTCATGTTCGTGTCGTAAAGCGATTCGCCGACGAGTTCTATGACCTTTTTTCCTCGCAGGTATTTTTCTTTCGTTGAAAAAAAAAAAAAGAAATTCCATTAAATGTAAAAACGACTAGCGGCAATAGTTTATTACAAACCGTGTAGGTAGCTAGCTAGGTACCTAATAAAAGATTCAACGATAAATAAAAGCATTTGAGTGTTTATTCGGAAGATATTCGCCAAACTGGGCTCGAATATTCGACTGTGCGAATGTGTTCGAACGATAAAACGAGGAATTTCAGATGAGATACGAAAAAGCTGCGCGAATTTTGATGAAAACGAATTGGAAATTTGAAAATTGCGCTGGAAAATGTATCCAGGATATGACACGTTGAATAATTACGCCCGATATTGGCGATTTGCGAGAAATGTATGATTGTTACTTTTGAATTACCGGTGATATTGTTGAAATTGACTCATTCGTGAATCGTCATTACTACTCGAAATGTTGACGTCTGATGCAGCGTTATGAAATTTTCCAATTTCATAAAATTATCTGGCTTAAGAGAATCTTTAGAATTTTTCAAGTCCAAAAAGTCATCCAGGGGGAAAAAATTTCGAGTCATTAATGCAAAATTACGTGGGATTACCGGTATTAATACTCAATTACCAAGTATTTTCGGTGAATTACCGGCTCTGACACTCAATTACAACGTATTTACGGTAAATTACCGTCGATTACACTCAATTACTACGTAATTACGGTAAATTACTGGTACTTGTACTTGATTACCGCGTATTTACGGTAAATTACCGTCGATTATATTCAACTACTGCGTAATTACGGTAAATTACCGGTACTTGCACTCGATTACCGCTTAATTATGGTAAATTACTGGTACTGAAACTCAATTACCACGTATTTACGGTAAATTACCGTCGATTACACTCAATTACTACGTAATTACGGTAAATTACTGGTACTTGTACTTGATTACCGCGTATTTACGGTAAATTACCGTCGATTATATTCAACTACTGCGTAATTACGGTAAATTACCGGTACTTGCACTCGATTACCGCTTAATTATGGTAAATTACTGGTACTGAAACTCAATTACCACGTATTTACGGTAAATTACCGTCGATTACACTCAATTACTACGTAATTACGGTAAATTATTTGTACTTGCACTCGATTACCGGGTAATTACGGTAAATTACCGGTGATTACACTCAATTACTATATAGTTTCGGTGAATTGCGAGTACTAGCACTCAATTACCACTTAGTTACGGTAACTTACCGGTATTGTCACTCAATTACCGCGTATTTACGGTAAATTACCTACTCTGACATGCAATTACCACTCAATTACGGTCAATCACCGGCGATGACACTCAATTACCGCGTATTTACGGTAAATTACCGGTATTTACCTAAATATTAGATATTTTGTCAAACTTTTTTGATCTTGGAAAAATTTTCAGATTTCCATCGACTTTTTGAACTTGAAGAATTTTAGGGTAAATGCTGACTTTTAGACATTTTGTCAGACAAAGAGCCAAATATCTAAAGGAATAAATTCTAAAACTTATCAAATAAAAAAAAAACAAATACGTCATAAAATTTTTCGAAGTCCAAAAAGGTCTGACAAAATGTCTGAAAGTCAATTTCTGAAAGTTTAAAGCTAAGGGTCTAAAAAATCATTGTTCTCAAAAATTTTGAAAAATTGAAATTTAGTTTTCAGAACTTTGAAAAATTGTGCAAAAATAATGAAAGCATCAAGCACAATAAGTTGATGAAATATTATCGGTAATTTTCCGTAATAACGCGTCGATGGAGTATACTCACCGGTAATTACCGTAATTTACCTAAATCTACAAGAATTTGGCATGAAATAGTGTTAGTTTGCAAATCGAAATTACGGTAATTAGCTCGTGTTTGTCGAAGTTTGTAATTCAGAAGTATATTTTACGCGTAATTTACGGTTATTACGAATGGTAAATTTTATTTTGTCATAATTACGCGTAGTTACGTGGAGTGGTGACGTATCGTCGTTGATTTTACTGTAAATACTAGATAATTTAGTGTAAATACGCGGTAATTGCGTGTCAGTGCCGGTAATTTACCGTAAATACACGGTAATTTAGCGTCAGTGTTCGTAATTTACCGTAACCACATGGTAATTTACCGTAATTACATGGTAATTGGAAGTAAGGGCTGGTAATTTACCTTAATTTTATGGTAATTCAGGGTAAAGGCCGGTAAGTTACCGTAATTACATGGTAATTATGAGTAAGGACCGGTAATTTACCGTAAATACGTGATGATTGAACGTTAGTACCGGTAATTCACCGTAATTACGTGGTACTTGATGGTAAGGCTCGGTAATTTACCGTAAATACGTGGTAATTGCGTGTAAGCACCGGTAATTCACCGTAAATACGTGGTAATTGAGTATTAATACCGGTAATCCCACGTACTTTTCCATTAATGACTCTCGTCGTCATAAATTACCCGCATTTTTTCGTAAATTTCAACCGCTTCGCGACGAAATGAACGTATAATCGATGCGAACCCGCGACAAACCGAATTATCGGTCCGTTATCTCGTATTTGTTTCACTTTTGCTTCGTTCTCCGATGATTTTAATTGAACATTTCCACCTAACGATCGTTATTAAACGGTTTTACACGTTTCGAGACGACGATTATTAACGAATCGTAATCGCGTATTTTAATACGATCGCTTGGAAATGGAACCCGATTGTTGGCGATGGAACAGAGTGAGGAAGAAGGCGATAAACCGGAGCACCTATATCGTCGTTTTTAATGCTTGACAACGTGTAAAAAGTGCTACTGCGTATGTATTTGTGCATAACATTATTCGATGCTCTTCCGATTATACGAGTTGGTTTATCGGTGATGATGATAATAATGCACTTATTATACTACTCGTACGTACAATACGAGTATAAAATACCCATATCCGGTGGCGACTCGGCTGGCGGCCTATGGCACGTTTCTAACGCCTGTGCAGTGTGCACTCGTCTCGTACCTATATATACGTGCAAATATATCTGTATATTTTGTATATACAACGTACCTAAGGCTGAAGAAAACCCAAAGAAAGGAAACAACTCGACGAATGAGACATCGATATGGGATCTTAGCTGGAGAGAGCGAGAGAGAGAAAGACGTATAACTGTTGAGCGTTAAAACGAGTTCAAAAGCTGTTAATGAGAGAAACGATTACGTAACCGAAGAACCGCGCCTCTCTCTTTCTCTCTCTCTCTTTCATTGCCCATGTAATAAGTTAACAAATGCGGAAAATATTTATAGCGGCGCGTATTATTGTGTCGGATACGATACCTTCTGTAACCGGTGCATGTATTTGTATTATATACTATACCTATGTATACCAAGATTTATGTATAGTATGGAAAATCTAAAGCGAATGTGTTGGTGGTGTGCTCTGGTGTGTGTACATTATTCAACTCATACTCGTACATGCAGTACGCTCAAAGTATATTGTACGTGGAAAAGATGAATGCTGTATACAATATATGTACTTATACATATACGAGATATAATATGCAACACAATCGAGTGTAAAAAAAAATAAATAAATAACCGTGTAAATATGGAACTCGTATACGCCGCAGTTAGTGATACCTATTGTTTTGAAGAGCATCGAGACAAACAAACCAAATGCAGTCGGCAACAGAGAGATGGAGAAAAAGACACCGACGAGCTGAGATAATATGGGTACTGAATGGAAATGAAAATTATGCTAGAACGCGCGTGTCTGTATTTGTTCTCGTCGAAGGTAAAGGCAACGTTTCGGTATCCCAAGATTTCAACAATACAGTGGAATTGTTTTGGAGAAAGGAGTAATGAAGAAAGAGATGGATTTGTATGGTAAATGAAAACCCCATCGTTTTGATGATTATGGAAAAAGAACGCAGATCGTGTTGACAGCTTTGGATTTTAAACTGAAATTCGTCAAAGCTCGTATTGTTTTTATTTTTTTTGTTGAGGTCAACGTAGGATTTTGGAGTAGTGTAGCGAAAAAAAATTGTGTTCAGCCATCCACTCAACTTTGCATTTAATGCACTTTGAATTACCCTTCTCTTGGTGCCATATTAAAAACAAACGAAGATATTATAAAAATGATCATATTTAATACAAAATTATTTGAAATGTGTAAAACTCATTAAAAATAGCATAAACGTTCTCGAAACACCAATGAAATAATGAATAAAACCACCTAAAATTATGTAAAACTCTTGAAAATGAACAAAATTGGCCGGAATTGGTAAAATTGTAGAGAAAAATCAATAAAATGAAATAAAAGTTGTAAATATTTTCTAAGCTACAAAAATTGTTCAAATTTCTTGAATTTTTCTTAAAAGTTTACCAATGAAATCTTAGTAGTAAGTGGACCCCTTAGGACCACCTGAAATTTTTCCCAGTCCAAAATTGGTGTAAAATATCAAAGTCCAGAGCGGTGGAGGGGGCCCCTTATTTTGAACCAATTGTTGGTCGTAAGAGGAGAGAGGAGGTTTCAAGGTCTAGAGTTGGTGTGAATTTTTAGAACATGAATAATTCAAATAGAAAAGCATTATTACTTCGTGCACTTTTGTATAATTATGATTAAATAATTTTAGCATAGTACACACCAACAAAACTGTCATATTTGATTAAAATTCTCAGTTTTTGTCAAAATTGTCATTTTTGTAAATTTTTTTTCTAGTTCATAAACTATAATTTTTCGTCAAAATTGTCAATCTATGTCAAAATTATTATTTTTTGTCAAAATGGTGATTTCAAAGTAGAAAAATTGTTATTTCAAGGTAGAAAGTGTCATTTTTGGTCAGAATTTCCGTTTTTCATTCATCAATTGTTTTTTTGTTCAAATAGTGAATTTTTGGTCAAAATTGTCATTTCAAGGTAAAAATCTTTATTTTCGGTCCAAATTGTCATTTTTTTTTAAATTGTCATTTCCAGGTAAAAACTGCAATTTTTGGTCAAAATTGTAATTTTTTGGTTCGAAATTGCCAATTTAAAGTGAAAATTGTCATTTCCTCAAGGTAGAAAGTGTGATTTTTGGTCAAAATCTTCGTTATTCATCAATTGTTTTTTTGTCCAAATTGTGAATTTTTCGTCAAAATTCTCATTTTAAGGTCAAAATTGCCATTTCAAGGTAAAAATCGTAATTTGAAGGCAAAAATCGTCATTTTTTGCAAAAATTATCATTTTTTGTCAATATTGTCATTTTTTGATCCGAACTGTCATTTTTTGGTTCGAAATCGTCATTTTTTTATAAAGTCTGACAAAATGTCTAAGAGTGTTTTGAAGCTTTTTTAAAAATGTCACTAACACATAAAGTCTGACAAAATATCAAAAAGTCATGAAAAATGCCAGCATTACGGACAGACAGACAGACAGACAGACAGACAGACGGATGAACACATCGTGGATTTTATATATATGGAATGGAATATTAGGGTTTTTGTCGGGCAGATTTAGTAGGAAAGTTTCAGAAACTGGTTTTATAATATTTTGTCAGACTTTTTTGGGGTTAGAATTTTTTTCGAATTTCAAATTGCTTTTTGGATTTGGAAAATTTTTAAGATAATGCTGACTTTTAGACATTTTGTTAGACCTTTTTGGACTTTAGACAAAGTTTAAGATTTCTTTTTTTTTTGGAGAAAATTTCAGAGTTGTCAGACAAACACTTCAGACTTTTTGGATTAAAAAAACTTAGAATTCACTCTAATTTTTAGGCATTTTGTCTGACTTTTTTGGACTTGGAAAATTTTGGACATTTTGTCAGACACACAATTTATACTTTTTGAACATTGCAAATTCATCATGATGACTTTTAGACATTTTGTCAGACTTTTT
>FIZU01061486.1:0-10477 GCA_900064475.1 Pseudococcus longispinus
CCATAAGTATATGCATCTGATTCTGAACTCTGGCTGCAAAAATCCCGAAAACTAAGCCTCCTTCTTATTTCATTCTGATATTCTTGGATATTTCACAACAGCAAGAAATGGGCAGTTTTTTCGCGATAAACTTTGAAATTTTTTGCATGTAAAATCAATTTCGAAGTTATGTGAATTTTTTGGGGGGAAGTTGACATATCTATCACCATTGGAGTTCCTGTTTCATCATTTTTTGGAATAAATATGCTGCGTCCTTCTCCAGTTTTTTATGCATTACTGCGCAGGTTTCAAATTCAATCCTATAAGTTATTTGAAACATAACGAACAAAACAATTCAGAAATTAATTTAAACGAGACGATCTGGTTAAATAATGAATTGCCGCTCCTCAAACTAGTAATTTTGGAGTTTGGCACCTTCCTTCAGAGTAGATGACCATTTATTCTTCATCCTTCTCAGCCTCTACCCTACAGTGATCCTGACCTATAAAATATTATAATTTTGCCGTCTTACTCACCTACGTACCTACTTCGTAATTTTTTTGAGCATCTGCATTATCTCCTGTAGAATAATAAAAAAAAATTAGTATGATTTTTTTCAAGTTGGTTGGTACTTCGATATTTTTCAAAATGTAGAATAAAAAACGTAACAATGAAACGATTGAATTCACTGCACAACTCAATTAACTCAAACTTTTATCATATTTTGCTCATTCAGAGAAAAAAACGTCCGAGTCTGAAAAACCTGTTGAGTCTTCACGAAATTTAATTATTTTTTAGTTAAATTTTTTGGATATAGGTATTGTATTTTGTATCTATGGTAGTCTTTTGTAAATGGGTCAATTGCCATTTGCCAAAAGTATTGGACGAATGATGAATTGGTTGGTTATTGTATAATCGGACGAGCTGACATTGAAGTACACATAATTATTTTAATTGTAGATCATTGAATTCCAAATAAGGATAAACAAACATTTCACTTGTTAGTTGAGCAGTTGAGCATTAAAATAATTATTAATATTAATTAATGCCACCAAGAGGTTGAAGTTGAACTCGTTGATTTATTTTTCCTATCTAGAACTAGATACGTGGTCAAGTTGATACTTGGTACAATATTTTGGACACGGAAGGATACATATTTTTGAAAACTAATTCAGTAAAGAAAAAAACTAAAATTTAATATTTTAATTAAAAATTTACAAACTTCTTTTCGTTTGAACGTTGACCAACCCTGACCAAAACCCATTGTTGCCAACCGTTCATAATACACTAGCGATTCAAGCGAGTGTTTTTCGCGAGATTATTGATCAAAATTCAAATGTGATTATTTACAATTTAATTTTGTTTTTGTTTTGATGTATTTATTTAAATAATATCGAGTTTTCTCGTCTTTAATTTCTTTCTCGCTGGAAAGAGGTAAGGTTCAATTTGACTATTATTCGATTCCACATTCTAACATCGTCACTGTCCAACAAACTGTGTGATTCACAGTTCACACTATGATACATAATCTACGTACTTCGACTATGAGTGCAACTTCCTGATACACGTATTTTTCGGTTTTCATAATTAAACATGAAAGAATTAAAATCCGTTATACGCGTAGAATCGTGCAATTTACAGTGATTTCCTGGGAAACATTCTTCGTCCATTTATTTGTGTTTTTAACGTGTTTTCAGTACTGAAACCGAATGGCTGAATTCATTCGAGGTGGTGCTAGTCTTCCGCATAGAGATAAGATTAATAATTTAATCAACAATGGTTGTGATGATGGATTAGACTCTATATTACCTTTGGAAGAATTTGATCCGTTTGTCAACGAAACCGAAGATGAAACCGTTGATAATGGCTCCGTCACAGCACCTCCTGATAACTTGTACGCTGATCAATAATTCGTTAAGGTAATCAACAGATGATGAATACTAATGCATTCTTTTTTCAGATGGTACCATGGTCGCTTGGATCGATACTTGGCCGAAGAAAGGTTATACCAGGCCAATAAAGTCGGCAGCTATTTGACTCGAGAAAGTGATAGAAAACCTGGATCGTATGTGTTATCGTATTTAGGAAAAACTGGAATCAATCATTTCAGGTTTGCATTCTATTTTCCTGTCAAAATTAAATACTCGGATATTGTGATGATCGAAACCTAATGCTATAGAATTACTGCGGTATGCGGAGATTTTTATATCGGAGGCAGACAATTCGATTCGTTGTCAGATTTAATAGCCTACTATACTCACCGGTCTGATCTTCTGAAGAGAGAACGTTTAATATACCCTGTTGCGCCTCCGGAGCCGGTCAATGATAAAAAACGGATAGTTGCAATTTTACCATACACCAAAATGCCGGATACTGATGAGTTAACGTAAGTTTTTATTTCCTTATTAAAGTTCATTCGTGAAATTGAACTTATCGTTGAAATTTCATTGCAGGTTTCAAAAAGGAGACATATTCTTTGTACATAACGACATGGGTGATGGTTGGTTATGGGTGACAGCTCATCGAACTGGTGAACAAGGGATGATATTTCGCGAACTGGTTCAAGATCTTGATGAAAATATCGATCCTAATACCGTTTTCAATTGGTTTCATCCAAATTTAACCAAATCCGATGCTGTTGATTTACTAGTTAAAGGTAAATTTAATCTCGCGATATTAAACTGTAAATGCGATGATAAAAAATGAGTTTACGTTTCATACAGCTGGTCCTGGAAGTTTTCTCGTCAGACCTAGTGATAATTCTCCCGGCGATTATTCATTGTTCTTCCATATTAATAATCAAATACAAAGATTTCGAATCGAAAAACGAGGTGTACGATATTTGATGGGTGGACGTACATTCGAGTGCTTGGACGCTGTAATTAATCGTTACCGAAAAGAACAAATTGTCGAAGGGCATACCTTAGCTCTACCAGTTTGTCGAGTAAGTACACAGACACAGAAAACTATTTAGAATTCTATGCTCTACTAATGTTTATTTTTCTCACAGACAACTTCTGAAACTGACGCACCTGTAAAACCCAAAGAAATCCAACAAGCTGAAAAAATCTATACCACTTTGAGAGAATGTCGAGAACAAGTCGGTTTGAAGAAAATGAAAGGTATTTTGAAATCAGTTCTAATTTTTATCATCTCTTTGAAATTTCTATCACGTTGAATTATTTTTCAGGAATAAAAATGCAAGGATATCTTTCCAAGAAAAGCGAAAAGAATAAAAAATGGAAATCTTTGTATTTCGTCTTGATATGTTTCGATGGAAACAGTACCGGAGGCGGAGCTGGTACGGGTGGATCAACCGATACTCATCTTTGTTTCTACGAAAACCCTAAAGTAATATTTCGCAGAACTTGATCCTTTTCAACTCTGCCAATTGAGTAATTTCGATTTTTTCGTATGTTTTAGCGTACAAAACCAAAAGGTTTGGTCGATTTGAGTTGTGCATATTTATATCAAGTCGACGATAGTGTATTTGATCGGCCTTATTGCTTCCAATTGGTTGAACGAGCACTTCCGTGTTTAGCTACAATCACGTATTTATCTGCGGCCTCTTTGGAACAATTTCAAGTATTCATTTTTCTCAGCGAATATCTTTTTTTAGCCTCGAATTCTATTTAAATTTATATTACAGGAATGGATCAGTACATTGAGAACCAGATGTATTACTCAAATTTCTAGGTCTCCGAAGGCCCAAAATTTACGAGAACTAAGGTGCTTACAGCTGCATATTTTGGATGCTCATAGGTAATAATTCAAAATTGAACAATATTACTCTGATGACTCAAAAGTGTAATTTTCTGATATCGTTGTTTAGATTACCATATAAATTAGCTCCAAATCCATACTTCGTTATATCTTTAAATCAAGTTAAAGTTGCTAAAACCAAAGTTAAAAGTAGCACAGAACCGTTCAACGATGAACAATTTACCATAGAGTAAGTATTACTTTACGATTTGTTGCGTTTCTGAAAGCTCTACAAGTGATTTATTTTGCAGCGATGTTCCGCCTGATGTCTTGACTTTCACCATAACATTATATAATAAAGGCAAACGTTCTAAAGACACCGAAGTGGCCGAATTAACCGTGGATTTGAATACCTTAACCAATGGAGACGAGGTAATTTGGCTATTTTTTTTATTTTAAATTCAGAACTTCGTCGATTAATTTAATGCGAACTTTCAGAGTGAAGATTGGTTCCCACTTTCTGGTATAACACCGATTGGAGAATGGGGCTCGGTTCGTTTAAGAATCCGATACTTGCATGATTTAATTATGCCTATCGAAGAATATTCGCCAATGTTACAATTATTACTCGATCCTGACCTCGAAGCTGTCAAAGCTCTCTCTGATGTGTGTCATTTGGATCGTATGCCCTTAGCTAATGCATTATTTAGAATATTCCGGTGCCTAGTGATTTTTGATTTTTATCGTTTACGTATTTCTGGAATCTCATTAATTTGATTATTTGTAGATACGAGCAAAAAGAAGCCGATTTATTACGATCTCTGAACGAAGCAGAAATCGATAAAGAAGACGAAACATCGACATTGTTCCGAGGAGCATCTCTGACGACAACGATTATGGATTTGTACATGAAATCAGTCTGCACATCATTTTTACAGGCTGCCTTGAAAGATACCATTTCTAAATTACTCGATAGTAAAGTATCGTGCGAGGTTCGTTCAGAATTTTTTTTTCAAACTGATCAATCTACGTATATTCATTTTTATTCGTTCAAATTTTACAGTTGAACCCTAGTAAAATGGATTCACCGGATGATGCTTGTGGTAACGCCGAATTCCTTTTACAAGTCCTCGATGAAGTTACTTTATCCATATTTATGTCTGTTGACGCATGTCCGAGGTTTGTATTATTACAATTCCATTAATAGAATTGTTTGGATTTTATTAACTCATCCGGAAAAAATTTTGTAGAACTCTGAGATACATTTTTGGTTGCCTACAACGATCGGTTATAAATAAATGGCCTCATGAAAGACTCGTTCGTACTCGTGTTGTCTCCGGCTTCGTATTCTTAAGATTATTATGTCCAGCGATCTTGAATCCGAGAAAATTCAACCTTATATCGGGTACGAATACTTTTCTCGCCAGAGTTGTGTTTTTTGACCTGAAAATAACCTATTGGGCTTGTTTTAGATTCACCTTCACCGACAGCTGCTCGTTCATTGGTAATGGTGGCGAAATGTTTGCAAAATCTAGCGAACTTGATCGAATTCGGTGGCAAAGAGCCTTACATGGAAGTCGTAAATCCCTTCATATTGAAGAACAAAGAACGCATGATTATATTCCTCGATCAATTATCGGTAAGCTTATTCGTTATCTCATTTTATTCGATATGACATCATCGATTTAATATTACCCTTCTTTCGATAGAGTGTTTCAGAGAAACCAGATTCAACCGATGATAAAATTAAAGGTGATTCAGCCAGAGAATTAGCCACATTGCATCACATTTGTACGTCTCATTTGAAAGAACTTCAAATTTTGAGTAAAACCCAGGTTCGTGTTAATATTTCGGAATAATTTTTCTACCGGGATTATTCCAATTGCTAATTGGCTCGTGTTTGAATTTCAGCTCTCGTTGAAGAAGCTCGTAACCGTAACAGAAATGCTCAGTAAACATAAACAAAAGTATTTAGAAATAATTAGATAAAAAGGTTACTTTTTTAATTAATAGTCTTATGATATGTATGTGTTCGATTTTTAAACGACTGTTGCAAGAAAAATTTTATATTAATATTTTATAGAAATGTTGCATCACAATTTTTTAACCAACAAAATTTTATTTGTATTTAGGGTGGACTTTTACATTGTAGCGTACTGTTTAAACTATTTATTATATTATTTTTTATACCTAATTTTTTGATACGAATTAGGCAATGATTTATGTCGAAATAATGACCGGATTTTGATAAATCTTTCGAACAAATATGAAAACTCATTGCGTTATTGATGCCAATAGCGTTTAGTTTTTGGTGGTATTATGTAATATGTACGTATGCTGGAAAATTTTGCTAATTTCGAGTGGCTTATATTGGAAATGTTTTTAAGTCAAAATTATGTTTAGCTTTTAAGTGATGACTATGCTTTTATAGAATTATTGCATTTAAAATGAACAAACGTGTAGCTTGGCTAATTTTTTTAAATATTTTTACATTTATATTTTTCTAGTCTTTCAACCTTTAAATTCGGTATTACCGCGAGTGAATTGTTTTGCGGTATTCGTATTCTATCGACTAACGAGTAATCATCAACGTGGTGAAATACATCAACTTTCATTAACCTTATGATCAAATTTGCTTTAATGGCCTAGTTAACTGCCTTAATTTTTCTTACCGTAGTTTTAATATTATAAAACTGATTATGTACGACTAACAAATTAAAAACTTAATTTGAAACGGAAACTCTGTATTTATCATCCCAGTTGTATAAAATTATTACATTTTTTTCAATTATGTACAGGTAAAAATCACAGTAAATCACTTAGCATTAATAAAATAATATAGAAAATGCCATTATAACGCAACACGTTGCAACGTATGGACTTTTTCTTTCGCCGATTCGGGCCAGTTTCCAAAACGTGCCAAGTAATCTGAAATGCACCGAAATGAATTAATTTTGCACTGAATCTTCGTAAAACGTGCACGTAGACTCGATGTGATTTCACTTACCCAACTTTGTTTCGATCGAGTACACTTGGAAGGATCGATCTTACATAAGCACAAGTGCAAATCAACAATAATAAAACGCTTAGTAAACTTTGAAAATTAAACAGAGCCGACTGAAACACAAAAATAGTGAATTTAAAGTGCGAAATACCGAATGATTATATGTATTGAGTGTGAGTGTAAACATACCATATTGATTGGGTAGCATATGGGATGTACAGAGAGAACAATGGACTTCCTTTGTTGAAGAACTGTTATTGTTCTAATTAATCAGTTCACGACTTAAATTCAAATTGTTTCATTGCACGAAATAAGTAAAAATTCACTTGTTTTTTGTGTATCATCGGTATCAGTGAAACGTTTTTATTTATGTAAGTGTTGCCAACAAAGTGGAAAAAGTAAAATAAACCAGATGAAGATAGGTTTCGAACGTTACCTACAAATTTGGACAATGTTGCCACTACTACCACACTTACGTTACTAAAATTCGAATTTGATTTTTTATTTTTTTTATTTTAAAAAAATCAACCAATTTTAAATTAGACTATTTACGAAGAAATATTATGAATTGGTTTCCATAGTTTTTCATGTGTATCGAAAAGTTCATTGATTAACTTTGGATTTACTGATAATGTAGGTAATCGAAATGTTAAGCCATGATAATAAAATTGAAATAGAAATTACCTCATAATAATTTTTCATTTACGAGTCCTTATACTGTTTTTTCTCGTCAATTAAAAATAGGATTACATTAGTACTTTTTTCATAATTTTATAATTTGCTTTTCTCGCAACAATTGAAATTTGAAGCAAACTCTTTCATATTTCATGTCCCTCGAAAACAGGAAAACTCCAAGTTCAAAGTTTATTCCGTAAAGTTGGTATTCAAAAATGTATTGATCGGTGAGGCGCAAAAAAGTTGCGTGTTTGAAATTGGACCAATTTTGAGAAAACTATCGAGATAGGATCGTATTCTACTTTGAAACGAATTATCACTTCTTCCAAATGTTTTTGAAAAAAAATTCAGTATGAGTTAACCTGACACAATATGAAGTACAAAATTTATTTTTTCGTTGTGTTGTTTTTTATTTTTCTATGTTCTGTAAAAGGTAAGATAGCTAGATTGCGAACGCTTCTAAACTTTCTTTTTCTTACTCTTATTTACCTTTTGCATAATATTCGTAGATATTACAAATAACTCGAAAATCGATTTGTTTCGTAAACACTTCATTAATCTCAATTTAATCTCCTCAACAGGTAATAAGATTAGCGAGGCAAATCCGGATGCTAAAAGATTATACGATGACTTATTAAGCAATTACAATAGGCTAATAAGACCTGTGGAAAATAATACCGAAAAACTCACCGTTTGGTTGGGTTTGAAATTGGCTCAGCTCACAGAAGTGGTAAGTATTTCAGTAAAAATAACATGAAATTAGTCAAAATAGCTGACTTATTTATTGCATTATTTTGTAAACAGAATCTCAGAAATCAAGTAGTAACTGCGAGCATTTGGGTAGTACAGGTATTAATTTTCATTAAAATCGATAACTCTCAAAAATAAAATTTTTTAAAGAAATTCAACTAAAACAATTCAATACAATTTTTAGAAATGGTTCGATTATAAATTGAGATGGGATCCAGCAGAATACGGTGGTTTGGAAAAAATCATCGTACCAGCCGAATTGATTTGGTTACCTGACATTGTCTTGTACAATAAGTGAGTATGGTAGCGCCTTCAAACTACGTGCTCTGCAAACTAAAACACATCTTAAAGACTAGCTACGAAATTAAAACGTGAAATATGATTAATTGCACGACCGTGTATGTTTCATTCAGCGCCGATGGAAATTTCGAAGTTACATTAATGACCAAAGCTAATTTGAAATATGACGGGGAAATCGTGTGGGTACCACCAGCTATTTATAAATCTTCCTGCGAAATGAACGTTTTATATTTCCCATTCGACGAGCAAAATTGTTTGCTGAAATTTGGCTCTTGGACATACAACGGCCTTCAAGTAAATTTTTATTGACGATTTTATCGCATTTATGAGGTTAATATTGAACATTGTAATGGTTTTTTTTCAAAGGTTGATTTGAAACATATCGATGGAGTTCCTGGATCTGATAACGTTGCAGTTGGTATCGATTTAAGTGATTTTTTATTATCTGTTGAATGGGATTTGTTAGCAGTTCCTGCTACTAAAAATGAAGAATACTATCCGTGTTGTTCAGAGCCTTATGCTGGTAAGTAGAATCAGCAGAGTCGTTCGTTGTGTAGATAGGTATACCTACCTATCTCTGAACGAAATTGTAAATTCTTATTACAAATAAGTATTTTTTCAGATATTACTTTTAGCATATTGATGAGAAGGAAGACACTTTTTTATACGGTCAATCTAATCATTCCGTTAGTTGGTATCACTTTTTTGACAGTTTTGGTATTTTATCTACCATCAGATTCGGGAGAAAAAGTAATCAATTATTGTTTTTTTTTTCAAAGTATTTTTTATTCGAAATTTCGAAACAATAAAACAAATTTGTTTAATCCAGGTAACCCTGTGCAGCTCAATTCTCGTATCATTGACTGTATTTTTCCTCCTATTAGCCGAAATTATTCCTCCGACGTCATTAGCAGTTCCTTTATTAGGAAAATATCTACTATTTACGATGACGCTCGTAACTCTTTCGATATGTGTTACTGTATGCGTATTGAATGTGCATTTCAGGTAGGATTTCGTTTTATTATACGTAATCCGATACAATTTCTATAAATTAATCTCGTTTAAATAATTCTTTTACTTTCAAGGTCACCAGCAACACATAAAATGTCACCTTGGGTACGTAAAATATTTTTGGACATCATGCCCCCCTTACTTATGATGCGTAGGCCACCGTACACTCTGGCCGATCTATATGGTCATAATTATCTGATGGGTAGCTCGGCGTACATTTGCGACGATGTTAGGTAAATTAAAGTTGCTTTTTACAGTGTCCTTCCTACATTGATATTTATTAAATTAACCATCTTTTTTTTTATCGCGAGCTTTATTATGTCAATTTTTCGAGGCGTGCTTGATAAACCGCATTTTTCTACGATAACTTATCGTCGAAAAATTTTAATTTTGTCAAAACGTTGACTAATTGAATAAAAAAAAAGTAGTTGGTAGGTATGTACCTATATTATTTGATAATCAGGTACACACTACACAGTGTCCGCTTATAATTTAGTTAATGTATATAATTATGTACCTATCACAATCGCATACCTACGTATTATTTAAACCACAGGGGTAGTTTTAGCGAAGGATATGGAGTCGATCCGAAAAACAGCAGTCCTCGAGAATTAACGGTGGGTTACGAGACCATGTCGTCGATTTATAAGTCTTCTTGTTCGAGAGAATCGCACAAACACGATACAGGTGAAAAATTACTATTCGTAAGTTTTTACGAGAATTATGATGCCAATTGTGTTACTAATTCGTAGTTTCCGTTGATTCAGAAAACATGATACCCCGTCATATGTCTCCTGATGTGCTCACCGCGTTACAAGGAGTTCGTTTTATTGCTAATCATATAAAGCACACTGATAAAGAAAACGAGGTATGGGTTTTGAGTTGATTTGTATAAATTTTTTAGTTTTAATCAAGTTGTGACACGTGATAGGTGACAAAGGGATATGTGATGTGACAGATAGGTACCTAATAAGTTACACATGTCCAGAGACGAAACACTAGGGGGGTGTGGGGGGGTGGAACACCCCCCCCCCAGTTGAAAGTCCGTCAAAAAAG